>PVHX01011160.1:0-65829 GCA_004024805.1 Geosciurus inauris | reverse complement strand
ACATCACATCAATAGACTTAAAGATAAGAATCATATGATTTTGTCAATCGATGCAGAGAAGGCATTTGACAAAATACAACACCCTTTTATGCTCAAAACACTAGAAAAACTTGGGATAGTAGGAACATTCCTCAACTTTGTAAAAGCTATCTATGCTAAACCCAAGGCCAACATCATCCTAAATGGAGAAAAATTGGAAGCATTCCCTCTGAAAATGGGAACTAGACAGGGATACCCTCTCTCACCACTGCTATTCAACAGAGTCCTTGAAACACTAGCCAGAGCAATTAGACAGACAAAAGAAATTAAAGGGATACGAATTGGAAAAGAAGAACTCAAACTATCCTTATTTGCAGACGACATGATTCTATACTTAGAGGATCCAAAAAATTCTACCAGAAAACTTTTAGAACTAACAAATGATTTCAGCAAAGTAGCAGGATATAAAATCAACACCCACAAATCAATTGCATTTCTATACATCAGTGATAAACCCTCTGAAAGAGAAATTAGGGAAACTATCCCATTCACAATAGTCTCAAAAAAAATAAAATACTTGGGAATCAATTTAACAAAAGAGGCGAAAGACCTCTACAATGAAAAACACAAGACACTGAAGAAAGAAATTGAAGAAGACCTTAGAAGATGGAATAATCTCCCATGCTCCTGGATAGGCAGAATCAATATTGTCAAAATGGCCATACTTCCCAAAGTGATATATAGATTCAATGCAATCCCAATTAAAATCCCAATGTCATTCCTTTTAGAAATAGAAAAGGCAACCATGAAATTCATTTGGAAGAATAAGAGACCCAGAATAGCCAAAGCAATCCTTAGCAAGAAGAGGGAAGCAGGAGGCATCACAATACCAGACCTCAGATTATACTACAAAGCTATAGTAACAAAAACGGCATGGTACTGGCACCAAAATAGACATGTACACCAATGGTATAGAATAGAAGACACAGAAACAAACCCACTTACATACAGTTACCTTATACTAGATAAAGGAGCCAAACACGTACACTGGAGAAAAGACAGCCTCTTCAACAAATGGTGCTGAGAAAACTGGAAATCCATATGCAGTAAAATGAAACTAAACCCCTCTCTCTCACCATGCACAAAATTCAACTCAAAGTGGATCAAGGACCTGGGAATCAGACCAGAGACCCAACGCCTAAGAGAAGAAAAAAAGGCCCAAATCTTCATCATATCGGATTAGGACTATACTTCCTTAACAAGATTCCTATAGCACAAGAAGTAAAATCAAGAATCAACAAATGGGATGGATTCAAACTAAAAAGCTTCTTCTCAGCAAAAGAAATAATCAATGAAGTGAACAGAGAGCCGACATTCTGGGAACAAATCTTTGCCACACACACATCCGATAGAGCACTTATCTCCAGGATATATAAAGAACTCAAAAAACTTAACACCAAAAATACTAACAACCCAATCAATAAATGGGCCAAAGAGCTGAACACAAACTTCACAGAAGAAGATATACAATCCATCAACAGATATATGAAAAAATGTTCAACATCTTTAGCAATCAGAGAAATGCAAATCAAAACTACCCTAAAATTCCATCTCACGCCAGTCAGAATGGCAATTATCAAGAATACAAACAACAATAAGTGTTGGCACGGTTGTGGGGGAAAAGGCACGCTCATACATTGCTGGTGGAACTGCAAATTGGTACAACCAATCTGGAAAGCAGTATGGAGATTCCTTAGAAAACTTGGAATGGAACCACCATTTGAGCCTGCTATCCCACTCCTCGGTCTATATCCAGAAGACTTAAAAACAGCAAACTACAGTGCTGCAGCCACTTCAATGTTTATAGCAGCTCAATTCACAATAGCTAAACTGTGGCACCAACCTAGATGCCCTTTGATAGATGACTGGATAAAGAAACTGTGGTATATATACACAATGGAATATTACTCAGCAATAAGAGAGAATAAAATTATGGCATTTGCAAGTAAATGGATGGAGTTGGAGAATATCATGCTAGGTGAAGTAAGCCAATCTCAGAAAACCAAATGCCGAATGTACTTGTTGATAAGTGGATGCTGATCCATAATGTGGGGAAGGACATGGGAACAATGGTGGATCTCTGTTCACAGGGGTGTAAGTGGGGAGGGAGCATGGGGACAGCAAAGGTGGTGGAATATGATGGTCATAATAACTCTAACTTTATGTATGACTGCATATATGTTGTGATTCTATACAACTTACAACTAGAGAATTGATATATTATCCTCTATCTATGTATAATGAATCAATTTGCACTGTTAACATGTAAGCCTAAATAAAACAACAAAAAAAAATTTCTCAAAACAAATGAAAATGGCAACATAACATACAAAACCTAATGGAATACAGCAAAAACAGTTCTGAGGGATATAAGAATAAGCACCTACATTACAAAAAAAAATTTAAATAAACAACCAACAATACATCTCAAGGACCTAGAAAGCAAGAACAAACCAAACCCCAAATTAGTAGGAAGATAGAAACAACAAAGATCAGAGTAGAAACAAATGAAATACAGTTTTTTTGAAAAATAATAGATCAGAGAAATGAATTATTTTTTTAAAAAATAAGCAAAATCAGCAAACCATTAAGCTAACCAAGAAAATAAAGAGATGACCCAAATAAATAAAAATCAAACAAAAAAGGAGACATTACAACTGATCCTGCAGAAATACAAAATGATCATTAGAAACTTATTAACAATTTGGAAAACCTAGAAGTAATTAATGCACTTCTAGACACAACCTACCAAAATTGAACCATGAGGATATAAAAAAAAAAAAAAAAAACAGTAACAAATGATCTCAAATCATTAATAAAAAGATTCCCACCAAAGAAACACCAGGATCAGATGACTTCATTGATGAATTTTACCAAACTTATAGAGAAGAAATGTCAGTGCTTCTCAAACTATTCCAAAGAATTGAAACAGAGGGAACCCCACCAAACTCTATCTATGAGGCCAGGATTATCATAATATCAAAATCAGACAAGGACACACACAAAAATAGGAAATTATAGATCAAATCCCTGGCAAATACAGATGTGAAAATTCTTAACAAAATATTAGCAAACTAAATCCATCAATAATCAAAAATATTATTCAGTATGATCCAATAGCACTTGTCACAGGGATGCCAGGAAAGTTCAACATTCATTCAAACTCAATAAACATACCTTATCAGTGGAATTAAGGATAAAATCATTTTATCATTTCAATAGATGCAGAAAAAACGTGATAAAATTCAACATGTCTTGAATTAACATGATAAAAACCCTAAACAAATTAAGTATATAATATCATACCTTAACATAATAAAGGTTATGATATAAAAACACATATACCTATTATAATTATTGGGGGAAAAAACTGAAAGCATTTCCTCTGAGATCTGGAACAAGGAAAAGATTCCATATTCAACTGCTCTTTTTCAACAAAGTATCAGAAATTTTATCCAGAACAATTAGGAATGAGAAAAGTGAGACATGCAAATAGGAAGAAAGTCAAATTATACCTGTTTACAGCCAATATAATTCCATACATATAAAGCCTAAAGAAACTACCAAAAGACTATTAAAACTGATAAATGAATACAAAATGCACACTCAAAATGCAAATACAAGCTGCATTTTTATACATCAGTATAAAACTTGCTAAAAAAGCAATCATGAAATAATTCCATTCACAATAGCTATAAAAATATAAAATACCTGGGAATAAATTTAACTGAGGAAATGAAAGACATCAACAACAAAATTACAAAACATTGATGAGATAAATTTGAAGAAAATCCAAAAAGAAAAAGGAAAGACTCCATGCTCATGGATTAGAAAATTAAATTGTTAAAATGTCCATTCTACCCAAAGTGATGTATCAATTCACTGCAATCCGCAATGAAATACCAATAATATTCTTCACAGAACAAGAAAATAAACAATTGAAAAATCTTGAAATAAAGAACAATGATGTCACAATACCTGATTGTAAGATATACTACAGATAGTAATCAAAACATCATGGTACTTACATAAAAATTGAAACATATACCAATGGAACAGAGTGTAGATTCCCCATGCACATACAGTCAATTGATTTTGACAATGGGACAAAAATCAAACATTGGAGAAGGGACAGTCTCTTCAATACGTTGTACCAGGAAAAACAGATACCCATATGCAGAAGATCGAAACTTGACTTCTCTCAACTCAAAATGGATCAAAGATCTAAATGCTACAACCTGAAACTATGAAACTACTTGAAGAAAATACAAGGAAACACTTCCTCACATTAATACAGGCAACCCACCTAACCAGTAACTTATTGCTTTCTTCTGCTTATTAGCAGGGGCTATTTGACTATGAAAATCAAGGCTGAGTGCCCATAACCACTCTTAACTGCCGACTGCCAATCCCTTATAGAGAGAGCTTTAATACGCTACACCATCCCCTTCATAAATCAGTTCAAATAAAAACCCAGATGCCAGACTTGCTGCCTTCAGAGCTTGAGCTCCCCTTCAGCTACTGAATAAAAATGTCCTGCTTGCCTTAAGACTCTTTGGTTATTTGCAAACAGTGCTGAATAGGAAAAGATCCTGAAAAGTTCATTACAAATTTCTGGCTGCTCTGCAGGAACAACCTTGGCCTTCCTAGATTGGAGGGTTCCCAATGGCTCCTAAGAGTTTCCTGAAAAACAACAGTGAAAACACAGTAGGTAGCAGCAGCTCAGCGTGGCTAAATCCATCAAGTTGTCAGGACTCAAGGGAGGCTTGTTAGTGCTCATCTGCTTGGGGGAAGGGGCTCCCAAGACCATTCTACTTTATACCCTAGCTTCTCTCTCCCTCAACCATCTTTCTTTGACCAGTGACCACTGACCAGGAAGAACTGTGACTGATAGGACAGATTTGATTTTCAGCTAACTGGCAACCCAAATGAACAGCAGGAAATCTAAGGGACTCACTTCTTGGGAAATTGAGACACCTCCATTGTGAGGTTGGACACCAAGGGAGGACACCTGGGAATGGACTAGAGATGACTGATTAGCCCTCAGGAAGGCATCGGGGACACCTGAGTATAATGATCAATACAGGTATAGTTGCAACTTCTTTTGTGGTTTCCTTTTGTTGTTGTTATTGATCTTGTTTTTCTCTGTGAGTCTGGCAAAACCTCAGTGAGCAGCTGTTTCCTTTCTGCTGCCTCTTGTTCATTGATATTTGGGGGACTTCACCCCATCTTTCCTTCAGCTGCTCCTAAAACTCCACAAGCCTAAAGAAGAAAAATATAGTGACTGGCTACCAAAGCTGGTAAGTACTCAGTGGGCCTCCCTAGTGAGGCACATCCTACTGAAGAGGTCTTTGTCATGGCACCAATGAGCTAAGGGGCCCACAGCAGATCCCCAAGCTGAAGAAATTATTTTATATGTAATTCATGTCATATGGCTTGAAATCTCTCTAACTTGCCAGTCTCCACCTGACCTCACGGTCTCTTTCACTCTGGGATATCTGGTCTGGTTCTGTTCTGCATGAGCACTGTAATCTAATTGTTTTATGTGTTCTTTTGTCCTTTAGTATACTGATTAGTCTGTTTTATGATAACTGGATAGAAGCTAAAAGATTTAATATCTACAGGAATAGTTCTACTATAAATTTACATGAGGGTCCCCAAACTTCCAAGAGACAAATGCTCCCTCTGGCCTACTCAGAGTACCCCTGGGTGACTAAGTTATGATGGAAGTGTCAGAGTAACTTACCTATGACATGAAGTGGTCTCACAGGAAGCCAAGTGAAGAAAAATATACTCCAATCTTGGGTTAGAAGAAACTCAAACAGTTCATGTGGGAGATGTACAGAAGGGAGTGGTTACCCTACACATTGAACAACCCCACACCTCTTGGTGTTCAGGGTTTTCTGATACACGTAACAGGGGATACCTGGCTCATTGGTGATGCTCTGAGAAGGTATCTCCATATTAATATTAATGACTGCAAACATTTCCTGAGAACCAACTCTATCTCTGGCCACCAGACAGAATCATAAATTGGGTACTACAGACAACATTGGGTAGAATTTAATTCAAAACCCAGCAAGGTAAACTGCCCCCTGAAATTCCTAGGAAGACTTCTGTGGGAGTTCCCATGGCAAGTCCCCTCTTTTTGACAAAAGTTTCTCCTATATTTTTCAAGCATAATTGCACTTATGATAACATCTAATGTCTTTTTTCTGGCAAATTTGCTTTTTGGTTTATGCACCTTGTTTAATATTTGGTTTGATATACATATCTAATTTTAAATTTTCTTATAAACACCTTCAGATAATTCTTAAAATTCATTTATGGAGTTAAGATGTAAGAACTTTTAGTCCTCTATTTTAACTCCATTCACCTTTTGCTTATTTTAATATAATTTTATTATTTGAGGTTGTTTGAAAGCTTTATAGTTAAGCTACTCCTCGATAAAAGGTAAACATCTAAGACTTCTAGACTTGAGACCAAAATAAATAAATATACATATAAATTAACTATTTTTTACAAGTAATATAGGTTAAAAAAATTCTAAGACAAAACCTTGATACTGTGGAAATTGTTTTACCTGAAAAATCTGGTCCAAAGTCTACATAAGACTTGCAATTAAAAGACTTAAAGTTTAGCCATATAAATAGATGATCTCATTCAATATTGTCAGAGATATAATTGGGATCCAACTTTCTTTCTATAAACTGGTAAATTTATATGACTATATTACTGGTTGGAACCCTCTCTAACACTATAGACAAAACCTAACTAAGAATGGTTAAAAGACCTAAATGTAAAACTAAAACAAAAAAACTCTTAGAAGAAAACACAGGGCAAAATTTGATGGTATAGAATTTGGCAATGATTTCTTGACTATGACACCAAAAGTGCAGAACAAAAGAAAAAATATATCATATTTCATAAAAATTAAAACATTTTGTTTAGTAAAAGGTGATGACTATTGATGAGAATGTAAATTAGTATTACTACAAAACTAATACACAGAATGGAGATTCCTCAAAAATTTTTTAAATAGAATTACTTCTGAGAACATACTCAAAAGACCTGGAAACCAAGGTCTCAAAGAGGTATTTGTATACCCATGATCATAGTAGCACTATTCACAATAGCTAAACCATGGAAGCAACCCAAGTATCCATTGACAAATGAAAGGACATCAAAATGTGGTGTGTACATACAATGGTATTCAACCTTCAAAAGAATGAAAATTCTTTGAAGGTATTCAACATTCAAAAGAATGAAAATTTTGGCATACTCAGCAACATGGATAAGCCTTAAAGACATTACGCTAAATAAAATAAGCGAGTCACAAAAAAAGACAAATACAATGATTCAACTTACATTACATAGATAGAATAATGAAAATTATAGAGACAGAAAGGAGAATGTAGTTTCCAGAGACTATGGGAGAAAAGAAAATGGAATTATTTGTTATAGAGTTTCAGTTTTATAAGATGAAAACATGTATGGAGAAGGACGGTAATGACAGCCATTCAATAGTACAAATGTATTTAATAACTCTGAACTGTATACTTAAAAACTAAAACATGCAACTACCATATAATCTCCCTAATTTTACTCCTGGGCATTTATATCAGAGAAGTGAAAATTCATATTCATATGAAAACATGCACATATATTCATAGCGGTTTTAGTAATAATGTCCAGAAACTAAAAACAACTCAAATATCTTTCAACAGGTAAACAGTTAAACTGTGGTATAACAATAAAAAGGAATGAACTGCTGATATACAGTCAACACCCTGTATTGGTGGGTTCTACATCCACAGATTCAACCAACCATAGATCAAAGATATTGGGGGGTGGAGTGCATATGCACTGAACATGCAAAGACTTTTTTCTTGTTAGTATTACCTGAATAATAAATATAGTATTAACAACTATTTACATAGCATTTACATACACTAGATATTATAAGTAATCTAGGGATAATTTAAAGTATGCAGGAGAATTGTGTAGGTTATATGCAAATATTCTACCATGTTACATAAGAATGTACAGATTTGGTATCCCTGAGGGGACCTAAGACCAATCCCATATGGATCCCAACAGATCAATATATGCAACAATCTGGATGAATCTTCAAAGATTTATGCAGAGTAATAAAAAGCTCAACCCCAAAGGTTATATAATATGTCATTCTACTTATATTGCATTCTGAAGCTGGCAAAATTTTTGAAATGAAGAACAAATTAGTGGTTGTTAGGGGTCAAATAATGGGGGTGGAAAGTTAGATGGATAGGGTTCACATGGGTAACATGATGAATCCTATGGTGACAGAAAGGTCCTGTATCTCGATGGTGTCAATGTCAATACTCTGGTTGTGATATACTATAGTTTTATAGGATGTTACAATTGGAGGAATTTGGGTGAAATAATACATGGGATTTCTCTATTATTTCTTACAACTAGTTGTGAATTTACATTATCTCAAAATAAACTATTTAATTTGAAAAATTGGGATGACACTAAAGCAATTAGGAGGAAATTTATAGTACTATAGGTACATAGTAGAAAAGAAAAATGTTCTCAAATTAATGACCTGTTTCTACCTTAAGAAAAAATAAGATCAAATGAACCCAAAGTAAAAGAAGAAAAGATCAAATCAAAAAGCAATTAATCTAAAAGTTGGTTCTTTGTGCAAATCAGTACAATTGATAAACTACTAGCCAGATTGTTCAGGAAAAAGAAAACGCAAACTACCAATAACAGGAATTTAAGAAGGAATATCAATACTAATCTCAAAGAACCTCAAAGACATTAAAAACATGTCAATAAATTTGATTTTCACTATAGTTACTTTTTGTTTGATGGGGGTTGGGGAACTACTAGGGATTGAACCCAGAGGCACTTAACCACTGAACCACATCTGCAGTCATTTTTATTTTTTGAATCAGGATCTTGCTAAGTTGCTGGGGCCTCTCAAACTTCCAATCCTCCTGTCTCAGCCTCCCAAGCCCCTGGGATTATTAGGCATGCACCACAGCACCTGGCAATAGTTACTCATTTCTAAAGAATAAATTTTATTTAGTCATAAATATTTCTCTTACCTGAATGTTTAAAGACATTTAATTAATATTAATGTAGGTAATAATGAACCAAAAGTGAAGGATACATTCGTATAGCACCTGTCCTTGTTCCAATAGCTAAGATTTTCTGAACTGGATCAAAGGCCAATGCTGTGGGCTGATAAGGAAAACCATGCCGAACAGTCTGAAAGAGAGTAAATAGCACAAATAGTCATGTCAGAAATTAAATCTAAAATGATAACAAGATACAGAACAACCAGAATGACTAAACTTATTTTTAAAAGAAAAAAAAATACTACTTCCAAATGTTGACAAGGATATGGAGTAACCTAAACTTTCATAGATTGTTGGAGAAGTATAAAGTATGTGATTTTACACTACTTTGGAAACATATCTTGCAGTTTCCTATAAAACTAAATTTATACCTAGTCCATGACCTAGCAATTCCATGTCTATATATGCACCTAGAAGAATTACAAATATATGTCCACAAAATGATTTACTTAATTATACTACTAGCAATTTTACTTATAATAGTAAAAACATGGAAATAGCCAAAATGTCCAAAATAAAATAAAACTGAGTATAATAATTTTTTAAAATCCATATGGTATACTCATATGGTGAACTAGTACTCAATAATTAAAAGATATAAACTACTGATAGATGTGAAACATGAATGATTCTCCAAAACATTATGCTAAGTAAAAGTAGCCACTCACAAAAGAGTTTATGCAGGATTCCATTTAATATATAATAAGCAAAACAAATCTATCATGAAAAAAATCAGAATACTGGTTACTTTGAGAACTGATTGGAAAATAGTACAAAAGAACTTAATTGAGTGAAAGTAATATTCAATATTTTGTTATAGGTTAGATTATAAAAATGTATATGTTGGTCAAAACTTATCAAATGATAAAATAAAATGTGTGATTTCTCTGTATGTAGATTGTACTTCAAAAAGAATTAAGAAAAAGGTATTACGAATACTAAACTCTAGCTAATGTTATGCATTCTGAAGTGTTAAATTGTACTGACATCTGCAAGTTGAAAATTCATCCCCAAAATACAGATAGGTGAAAAGAAGAATGAATGAATATGTGATAAACACAGCAAAATACTTATCAAATCTAGGCAGTGAGAATATACACACGAGAATTCACAAAATAAGTTCTTTCAACTTCTCTGATATTGGAAAATGTTCATATTAACACAAAAGAAAAACAAAAAAGATAAAAATATAAAGAGTTCATTAAGGAAAAGACAAACATATGAGAAGGAACATGTAATGTTAGAAAGGAATTCATTTTAATACAGAATATGCTATATATTTTCAAAGGGTAGAAGACTCAGGTCAGAAAAGGACAGATTCTATATACAGTTCATCCAGGTATCTGGTGCTCCCAGAACTGTTTCCCAGTTGAAATATTTTAATAACCAAATGCTAAAATTTATAAGTATTCAAGACAAAAAAATAAACTACAACATGTAGTTAACTTAAAATTTCCCTGAGTAAACACTGGAAGGAGTTCATTGTATAACTTCCACATTTTCTTTTAGAGCATATAGGAACATGTATGTATGTATATATTATATAACACCCATCCATATCTATGATCTGTTTTTTTCACTCAACATCTTGGAAATATTTTCACAAAAATATATGTAAATGTACTTAAATGTATCTAAAGGTCATATAGCCTATTAAAATTTGAATATTTCATGATGTTCTTAAACAACCAACTACTGTTTTAGAATCAACAAAGAATTTTTAAACTGGTGCTAAGGAAGGCCATCCCATACAGTCTTTTGACACCCATTTGGCTGAATGAGAATACATTGGACCTGGAACACTTCCTTACCAAGAGATAAAAATCTACATGGTTTTTATTGCCTTGTGTAGGAATATCTTTCTCTGCTGCAAGCCCAATTTATACTCTTTTGTTCTGCAAAAGCATGTATATCATATGGCATGTTACCAACTCCACTGCTATATCTATTCTATATAAAGTGTGAATGAGGTCCTTCCAGCCCACAAAAGAATATAGTAACTAAATGTCCCATATTAGCTGCTGGGACCTGCTAACCATAGTTGACTGACGTATCATTAAAGCTGATATTGCTCTGTCTCTTCTCTGAAATGATTGCTCCATCCAGTGTTTGACTGCATTGTGTTTTTCTTGGCAACTATGACACCAAGATGAAATGGGAAAAAGTATCTTCTATGGATTTCTATTCCTGATGATCGGCATAGTGAAAAGTATCTTCTATGGATTTCTATTCCTGATGATTGGCATAGTGATGATCTTTGCTATCCTCCATGTAGTAGGAATTCTCTCTTGGTATTAGTACTCAGTGCACAGTATTCTGCTACCCTTGGATTGATCAAGGGTGTTTTGAATTCTGCCTAGCAGTTGGTAAAAATACAAATACAGAAAAACCATGTTTTAGTTGTGATTCTTAACTGGAATATTTACTTCTTGATCCTGATATACTGTCTTTCTGATATAGATATAACAACGTGAAATTGTCAAGAAGAATAGATTCATACTCTTCCTACAGAGCACTGTGGATTATAAAAATCAGAGTACAGTTCCTCTCTAAAAAAAGAATAGGTCAGAACACTTTCCAACTCATTCAATGAATGGTAAGTCCATATTAGCCTTGTTTTAACAAAAATGAAAAAAGCAGGTGAGGACATGTTGAGAAAAGAAAACTAAATACCTGTAACTTTTATTAATGTAGATGCAAAATACTATCAAATAGATTCTAGCAACATGACTTGTTGAGATTTATCTGAAGAATGAAAGACTGGTTTAACATTATTTTTTTAATTTTTTATTTGTTCAATTATACATGACAATAGAATATATTTTGACATATCATACTAACATTGAAAATTTAATTAATGTATCAACAGAATAAAAGACAAAGATCACTTGTTCATATCAATAGATGAAAAAGGCATTTCAGAAAATCCAACACCCTTTCTCATGTTAAAACGCATTCAACTAATGGAATTATGGAGAATTTCCTCAATCTAATAAGCAGTATGTAGAAAAACCTATAGCTAACATCATACTAATTAGTGAAAGAACTAATGCTTTCTTTCTAAGGTTAGAAAACAGATAAGTATGTGCACTCTCACCATTTCTATTAAACATTTACTGAAAATTCTATTCAGAGTAATTAGACAAGAAAAAGAAGACACATCAAGATTGGAAAGAAACAAACAAAAGTATTTGTGTATAATACTATCTTGTACATACACAACCCCAAGGAACAGACTAAAAATTTAGAACTAATGAAGGAGTTCAGCAAGGTAATTACACAAAACTAACATACAAAATCCCACTGTGAATTCCACAATTTTGTATTATTTATAAAACACCAATTAAAACATAAAATAGAAGGAAGACCAGTAGATTAGAGGAAGAAGAACAGGGGAAGGGAGGAGGGAAGGGAAACAGGAAGTATTGGGGGCTGACATGGAGCAAACTACATTCCATGCATGTATGATTATTTCAAAGTTAACCCCACTATTGTTTATAACTATAGTGTACAGATAAAAACATTTTTTAAAAATAAAACTAAAAAGTCAATTGTGAGACCTGTTGAGGATATTAGTACTGCCAATGACAAATTATGATGTACTGTTGCTCATTTATAATTAATACTTTTGCTCCATTCAAAAGTCATGTTTTACACTACATTTGTTTAACAGCTAAGTGAATCTGTTTCAAGCATGTCTCCTACATCCATGTTTCTTTGACTCCTGACAGTTGCTTAGAAAACATATGTAGAATAATTTAAAAATTATTCATACAATCATTCAACAAAAATATTATTTATTGATAGTTGCACAGGATACTGTTCATGATAAAGCATTCCATCAACACTATCAGAAGAAAAATGACATTATTGTTCTCAGACATAGAGAAAACTTGAGTTGATATAACTGATTCAAAGTAAAAATATTTCAAATATTCAAAGAAAAAATATTTCTTGATTTGTCATGTAGCAAAATTGGGAGTGGAAACTCAATGCTTTCCCATAAGGCTATTGAATGATTTAATGAGAACTTGGAATAAAAATGAAATTTTAAAACTTTTAAGTCAATTGTGTCTACATATACTAGCAATAGACTGTCCAAAAATTAAATAAATAAAATAATTACATTTCCAACAAACATCCGAAGTAATGAAATATTTAAGAATAAAATAAGTGTAGAATTTGTGCCCTAAAAACTGTTTAAAAACTGAAAAATATTAAATAAGATCTAAATAAAAAGAAAGTCATCCCACATACATAGATTAAAAGACTTATTATTGGTATGGTGGTAATACTCCCCAAACTGATCTTCAGAATCAAAGCAATCTCTACCAAAATCCCAGCTGGCTTTTTTGAAGAAATTGAAAAAATCACCCCAAAATTCATATGGATATTCAAGAGATCAAGAACAGCAAAACAATCTTCAAAAAGCAAAGCAAAGTTGGAGGACTCCTTTTTTTTTTTTGGTTTCAAAACTTATACAAATGTATAATAATCAAGAAAATAAGGTACTAGCATAAGGACAGACATATAGATCAATGAAACAGAATTGAGATTCCAAAAATAAAGCCTCACGTTTTCAATAGTTTGATATATAACAGTGCCAATACAATTCAGTGAGAAAAGAATAGTTTTTTAACAAATGGTGCTACAACAACTGGATATCTACATGCTAACAAAATAAGTTGGACTCCTTATTTGTGCATGATGTTTTGATGTATGTCTACCCTTTGGAATGCTAGGCAATGTTTTATTAAATATGACACCCAAAGTCCAAAACAAAAGAAAAAACTGACATACCGATATTTTTTCAAATTAGAAAGTTTGGTGCTATAAAGGATACCACGAAGAGAGTGAAAGTGAGCAACCCACAAAATAGGCAAAGTATCTGCAAATCAACTGCCTGAAAAGGAGTTCATATCCACCAGGTATAAAAACTCTGATTATACAGTAATAAACATAAAAATAATTCATTTTAAAAATGGCCAACGCATCTCGAAAGATTTGTTTGCAAACAATATATACAAGCATATAATAAGATACTCAACACTATTAGCCTTTAGGAAACTGTAAATCTTATCTACAACAATATACAACTGCATAAACACTAGGATGGCTATAGTCAAAAGACAGATATATTAACCCATGTTGATGAAGATATGAAGAAACTGAAACCTTAATACATTTCTAGTGGGAATATAAAATCATGGACCCTCTTTGGAAAATAGTTTGTTAGTCTCTCAAAATGTGAAATGTATTTACCATATGACCCAGCAATTCTGCTCTTAGGTATAAACTCAAGAGAAATGAAAATATAAATCAATATGAAATGTGAATATACTAAACACCAATGAAATATATACTTTATGTGAACTGTATAGTAACTGAATTGTACCTCAATTTTTAAAAAAGATTATTCTCCTCAAGAATACCAATTCATATCATCACACAAAGTATGCACTAAGATTTTGGTGCCACCTGGGCACAGCGGTGCATGCCTGTAATCCCAGCAGCTCAGGAGACTGAGGCAGTGAGTTCAAAGCCAGCCTCAGCAAAAGCAAGGCACTAAGCAATTCAGTGAGACTCTGTCTCTAAATAAAATATAAAATAGGGCTGGGGATGTAGTTCAGTGGTTGAGTACCCTGGAGTTCAACCCCTGGTAATCTCCAAAAAATGCCACTTAGGGTATTTAGGTGATTTCAAAAGAATCAAGGTTATCAAGTGGAATGATAGAATGTAGTTAGAAAATAGAAACAAGAAGAAAAATATCACAGAACAGGGTCTAAAGATGGCAGTGTCAAGGTAAAAAAAAATCTCTTTTGGAGAGTCAGAAATGGTTATTGAAATATTATAGGTTATGCTCGATCAGTGAAGTAAAATAATAGCATAGGGTGGTCATCATCAACAACAGAAACTTAAGGTTCTTAAATACCTAGCTTTTTTTAGTGTTAATTTGCTTCACTCATTTTGTTTTACTCTCCCTTCAAAATATTACAAGGGAATATATGAAGTGGTCAACTATATCAACAATTATACAAATCTCTCTAGATAGTTGGAGCAAAGAAAGAATTGGTTACAGATATGTGTAAGGGCTGGTCATATTGCCCTGATTTAAGGAAGTTGCTACTACCCTTAAGGACAAAATACAAAAACCTCTGTTCATTGCTGATACTGCAAGATGTACTACCAGAAACAAAATGACGTTCAATATCTTTCTACTTCTTAATCTGACATAAGTGCCTCCTGATAGCAGAATCTCAGCAGAATCAAGCTAGTAAGTCTGAAAAGTCTGAATGTTTTAATTTTAATTTAGTTTCCTCAAATTATATTGAGGAGATATATACACAGAAGGACCAGGGAAGAACAGAAAGCAGTACAATGAGGCAAAGCAGAATTTATATTAGGCCTGGTTGTACAGGCTTAATACTGTCATAGTTCAAAATGACCACCTCATATGATAAACACTGCCTATTATTTCATCATTTAGTTCAGAACATAGCAATCCAGTTAAAAACGGTATCTCCCAGCCTCAACTGCAGGTTAGACTAGATTCTGAACAAGTAAATGAGAACAGAAATGATATCTGCTTTTAAAAGTAAAAGCAAGTAGTCCTTAATTATTGCACCTTCTTACTGGCTGGGAAATATCATAGCAGATATTTCAGAACATGAGATGAAGCCATATGGAGGGCATAGAAACAAGATATGTGTTGGCTTCTTCACAGCACAGTCATTGAATCAGTTCTGGTTCACTTATGCTTGGATAGCCTCAAAAAAGAGAAATAAAAATTTCTATATTGTTTAAGCCACAGTTATCATGGTCTGTTACAATAGCCTAATACTCATTCTAATTCACACTACAAGCACTCATTCCTAAAAGGAGGTAAATATTTAGTAGACCACCAAGTTAATTTATGAGTAATCTTCTCCTGTGTTAATCATCAACCTGAAAAATAAAAGAGAGAATTTTAATGCTATAGAACATGTTTGTGATTTGGACACATTAATCCATATCCAACTCTTATATGCCAGAACTATCATTTCTATATGTGAACACAGAACTCCTAGAAGCATTGCACCAGGTTTCACCCAATAATACAATGTAATTGTATTATTAGGAAACTTGAAAGTATGGAAAAACTAACAGGTAACATTGTGATCATGCAGTAATTTCATTTTATTTAAAAATTTTAAGTAGTAAAATTCACCTGTTAATAGTTACAATTACACAGCATATACTTTTTCTGATATTAGTTCACTTGTTTGGTTTGGTCTACAAACATTATACTGTGGATAAAAAAGTGGTGGAGTGGGAATATTCATTTCAGATCTTGAATTCAGAAAATGGAAATGAATTATCTCAAATTTTGTGCATTGAGTCATGAATCCATACAGTTTGAGATAAAAATATCTAGGTTAGTCTTCCAGAGTAGGCAACATTCAGACAGATACAACATATTTTGCCACTTTGGTAAGCAAAAAACAATTAGTACTAGAACTGTGCAGCAATCATCATTGATGGAAAAGTCTCCTCAATTTCCATTTACATGTTTACTAATAACAGTTAAATCACTTGAAGCTTGAGGAGTTTGGGGGCTATTCGGGTATACCCACAGCTCTTTCCTAAATCTGATATCATCTTAAATTACTGCAAGTGTTGCTGAATAATTTCCTCTTAGATGAAAGACTAAGGAATATGGCAGGCATATGACACCGCAGAGAAGCATAATGGTGATAGAAATGGCCAATTCCTATGAAACTCCATCATATTGTGATTTTTTTTTAAATTGAGTCTGCTGTATAATCACAAGGGTGGCAAACTGCCTGCCCATGCAAATGCTACTTGTCATTGTCACTAATTTCACAGTGAGATTAGGAATTCTTTTATAAGAATGTGAGAAAATTATCATGTTCAAAGTTCCAAAAGAGAGTTGATAATAAAATTATAGGAGAATAAAACACCAGTCCCCTCCACTTTATAAGATATTTGGAAGTAGATGTCATAGAAATTGAATATTTATTAACTTTTTGATTTTTAGGAATTTTATATCTTGCTTTAGTTTCATTTTTTACCACATACAGTGATATACATCTAACAAGTCAGTCAGTATATGGCATATTCATTAAAGTCATACGTCCCTTCCCTCTCTCATTTCCTAATTCCTTTTGCAATTTATTTTGGTATTTGTATCGAATGTGTCTCAAGATAACATTTTTATGTTGTTACTTACTGACTTCAAAAAAAAATCCTCTCCTTTGTACCTCACCCCCATCACACATATAAGTGTACTTCTCATGTCCCCATTCTCCCAATAAATCATAACTGTTCACACTTTATTGTTACTCTCTTATTTTGCCACACAAATATTTTGTTCCCTAGGGTTTTTTTATTATCTTCATTTGCTTAGTTGTTATGTGCTTGTCACTAACTGAACCCCAAACCCTTCCACCCTTCCTCTAATTGCTCAAATGGTCTTTTAACATGTTAAATATGAGGTATATATATATATATATGAGAGAGAGAAGCAGTAATGATTTTACAGGAAACTCATCACATTACACAGTGTACAGAATTTTAGTTTACAGCTTTATAAACCAAGCAGTGTATCATGATAAATTATGGCAAAATAAAGTTTATTCCCCTGTAAGTACAGATATTAAATACATATACTTCATTCTAACTTCTGAAATTACTATGTTAACTAACATATATTTCACCTTTTCCCTTCCTAAATTTAAATTTTGAGTCCTCCAGTTCCCAGATTATAAATTGTGGGAACTTCTGCTTACAAAATAAAATTCAGTAAGGTATAAATAAAAGTAAAACAAATAATATTTTTCATAACATAAGTGTCTTTGCAAGTGTTATTTCTAAAAAAGAAGTCTTAAAAGACAGCTATATTTTACAGATTGCTGCTACCTCTTATGAATGTAATCTTTAGTCCCTAAGGAGTTTGTGATTCTGATTGGTTATTTTACTTAATGATATGATCCCCTGATAATATCTAAATTGGCACAGCATCTTTAGAAAAATATAAACACAAGTGAGTTTTCTATATAAAGTCTAAAGAACACCATGAACACTTTTCTTTTACTTTGGAAGGAAAAATAAAATTGGGAGACAAGACTCTGCTGGATTTAAATAAAAAATTTGATTGCCTAATCTCATTTGACTTAAGACAAGGGTAGTTCAAATTCAGGACATGTTATTAGTATTATTACTAAGTCAACAAATGAAGAATTAAAACCTCATGTTATATCAACAGGTTCCAGAAAGCACCTAATAAAACTCAGCAGTTAATATGAGTAAACATTTTATGTAAAATTAAGAATTAGAAGAAAACTACTTAAAGATGATAAATATTAACAACAAAAATAAGAACAAACATACTAAACAGCAAAAACAGTAACCACCACTTCCATTAAAATCAGGAACTAGGCATGAATCTTTTCATTCAACTTTGTTTTATGGATTCAAGCTAATTCACTATGACAAGAAATTGAAATAATACATGTAAATACATAAAAGAAACAAAATACACTACTGAATTTCTTTCAGAAATAAAAGAATGTAATAAGTTGTCTAGGTACAAGGTAAAGAAACAAAAATTAGTAACTGCTGTTTATTTTAACAACAACAATTGCCAATAAAAATGGAAGGAAATTCCCATTTATATTTTTAGTTGGGAATTTGAAATCTGTTGCATTTGTTAAAAGTGTAAGAACAAAATTTCATTCAGGAACACTGAAAAACACAGTATCTAGTATGTAAAGTCTTTTTCACTAGCATAGTTTTAAGTATCATTTGAAAATAAATGGTTTTATTAGCTCAATCACAGAAAATAATAAGTTTACTGAAGCATGTAAACAAATCATTACTTCTTTAAAACTAAATTCTGATCTGATCTTGTTGTCACAATTACAATAAAAACTAATGACATCAACTCTATATTTCTTTCTCTTTTTTTCTTTTTGGTACTGGTGATAAAACCCAGAGGTGCTTAACCACTGAGCAACAGCCCCAGTCCTTTTAATTTTTTTTATTTTGAGACAGGATCTCAAGAAAGTTGCTGAGGGCCTTGCTAGGTTGCTAAGGTTGGCTTTGAACATGAATTCTCCTGCCTTGACCTCTAGAGCTGCTGGGACTATAGGTGTGTGTCACTGTGCCTGGCTTAACTCAATATTTCTAATGGAATTCTAACAGTATTAGTTTAAATTCTGTTGTATATAAACATTGGATATATGAATATTATTCCCATACTAATAAAGATTATCAAAGCAGATAAAATTCAAGAGTGAAAAATATTTTGTCTTGACAAAATTATTTATACATTGTTAAAAACAAATGAGGTCTCATTGTTAGCATATTTTTTAAATAAAATATTCACCTACCTATCTCTCAAATTACAGGTAGAAGCCTTACTACTACACGCAATATTGGCAAAGAATCTAAGCCAACATTATGATTTAGCTTTTATTCAAAGTTGTTGAAGAATTATTATGGTACTTTGGTATCCTCCAATAAATTATGTTTCTTTATGAACAGAGATCATGCTTTTAACTTGTTCCCTGAACCAAGCTCAGTGCTATGATTAGACAGATAGTATTTTTAAGTTCATTAATATGACTCGTGCATATAAAGCAGCATTTCCTATAAAAACTACTTCTTATATTTTACAAAAGATGAATAATTATAACATGCTTGTGTTAAAATAAAGTCTTTATCTAAAATAATTTTTGAATCAATACATAATTATCTCTGTACTTGGAATTGTAATCTCAACTTTCCATCATAATTAAAGTACATTTTTAATTTTAAAAAAGTTCAATAACTACCATTCTCACCCTTTTCCACTCAGCACATTTGGAATTATTGTTACCATATACTATTGAATTTATATAATGCTAGAGTGAAATAACAGAAAAAACATTCACATTTGAATAATGATATGTATAATTATTGGGTATATGTTATACATACTAATATATTGCTAAATCTAGTATAAAAGTAGATTATTCTTTACCTCTTGTGTTTCTTCCCTTCTATATTGTAAGCCACTCAAGCTCAAAGATAGTTATTTCAAGCTCAATAGTCTTAGAGGCATTCAAAAAACTACTAAGTTTTATCACATTTCAATATCTATAGTGACTAACTTTTAATCTATAATTCATACTGTTAGTATAACCAAACAAATCTTAGACTTATAATTGAAGTAATGCATGTAAATATGCTTTGTAAATTGAGCATACAACTTTTAGTACTGAAATGTAACAGAAGAATGCTCTTTCAAAATATTAGAGAACCAAATTCAAATTAAATTCACTTATCTTCTTTAATCTGTCTTATTATCATCTTCTGTCAAAATATCATAGAGGCCTATGTTAATACATACCTTCAAGGAAATAAATCTAGTTATATATTAAGAAGCCCAGTTCTTGCTACTGAAAAGAATATGTACATAAAAATATATGTTGATGAAAGTAATATAAATACAAGCACATTGATAACATAGGCTAATCATGGGAATACCCCTAAAGGGTATTTTATCACTTTATTATTCAAAAAAAGGACGCAGAACTGAAGGATAAAACAATCTCGTGGCCAGATAGTTCTCTCTAAAGTACTTCAACTAGTATGTTTCATCTTAGGTGATTTTACCATATGGCTCATATATATATGTTTTATTCTAGGCCCTATTAACAGTTTAGTGTCTTCAGTATTCTTGCTTAAACTCATGCTACTCCTTGACTACAACATTCTTCCCTCTCTTTCAAATTAACAAATCACCATCTAACATTAGCCTACCCTAGCACTCTTTTGCTTGCATGAAATTTTTATTTTCTTCCTGGTTATACCAGCCTCTCTCCTCAGACTATTTAATATACTTAAATACATAGCAACTCAATACAACTCTATATTGTGCTTTAAAGAAATAAATACCTTTTATTGAAACTATTTTCTGTCTTTATAGCCATCAAACAAATTTCTTTAATCCTTTTCATTGTCACAATAAAAATGGAAATCAGTAGTCACAGAAAAATATTTTAGTTTTAGGACAAAATAAAAACTACTTTTTAAAAGAAAATGGAAAAGTTGTGAAGCAAAAGTACAGAGACAGTATGACATGGAGGAATATTGTGTGCCAGTAGTCAGGAGACCAAGTTTGGGTTCCAGCTCTATCACTGACTATCTAACCTGGACACAGTACTTAACTTCAGTTTCTTTATCTATAAAATAAAAGAGTAACCTAAAAGATTTTAAAAATCTCTTCCAATTCCATCTGCTATGATTTACAAACAAGATGTTCCCCAAAAAGTTCACATGCAGGAATGTTCAGAGGTGACATGATTAGAATATGAGTGTGACCTCATCAGTATATTAATCCATTTGATGGATTAATAATTTGAATGGACTACTAAATATTGCCTGTAGGCAGGTGGGGCATGGTTGGAGGAAGTAGATCCTGGGGGGTATTGCTTTGGGGATTATATTTTGTCACTGACTCCTTGCTATCTCTCTTGGCTTCCCTGCTGCTATGAGCTGAACACCTTTCCTCTATCATGCCCTTCTACCATGATGTTCAGTCTTTCCTCAGGGTCAGAGAAATAGAGGTAACCTACCATAGATTGAATCTCTGAAACCATAAATCCAGATAAAGTTTTCTTCCTCCAAGTTGTTCTTGTCAGATATTTTGGTCATAGCAATGCAAAGTGGCATATATCTTTACTCCTAGAGTACAACTTGCACTAGAACCCAAGTGAGATTTTGAGAGCATAATAGACGGATGGATATTTCTATATTTCTTTCTTTCTTTTTTCGCACCAGGGGATTGAACCCAGGGGCACTTAACCACTGAGCCACTTCCCCAGACCATTTTTTATTTTTCATTTTGAGACAGCATCTTACTAAGTTGCTGAGGCTGGCTTTGAACTTGTGATCCTCCTGCCTCAGCCTTCTGAGCCACTGGTATTTGCATATATCTTAATAAGAATATATTACTGAAAAGAAACAACAATAGAGTTATATTTAGCATGATATTCCCTGATTCAAAAGGACTAATTAGGTACCTAGTTATGGTGTTAGAGTACTAAAGATGATTTGCTATTGATTTAGTCTGATGCCCTGAGGAGCTACACATTTGCATTTCAAACATTTCTCTGAGCTATTTGGTTCCATAATTATTCCTGTAAGTATAAATAGCCTTTAAGCATTTGAGGGCCAACTTTCTTCTTTATATGGTACCTTCTTAAATCTCAGTAATAGAGGGCTTTTTCACCTTCCATTATAATAATAATAATATCTAAATTCACAATTTACAGAAACAGCTTTTTTGCTCCCTACCAAAGAAGTAACAGAGTCTATGTCTTTGTCTTTGTCTTTCTTAGCCTATTTGTTGCCAGTTACAAAGAACTGGAAAATGACACTATTTCTATTATATTATTAATAAACAATGATGACGATGCAAATAATCATTGCCAAAAAGGCTGTTGTCACCACCGTATGTTTAATGTGTACTAGGTACAATGAAAAACATTTTAAGTGGATTAGCTCACTTATTTCTATAGCCCCCATGAGATAGGTGGTATCCCTACAAATGAAGAAATTGGAGCTTTAGAAAGGTTAATCAACTTGTTCAAGGTCACTAAGCTACTGAATACATACACAATTAGATAACACTGAATGAGTGCTATGTAGCTCTTCAGTACTCTAAATCCTATCAAGAGGAGAGAACTTCTTGACTTACCTCATATGAATAAGATCAGAGATAGAAACAGCATTCAAAATGGTAATAGAACTTCAACTTGAAGTAGAGCCAAGATCAGTTATTGAGTTATATCAACCACAGGATAATAACCAAACACTTCCATTTCTAGCTTCCCTAATGGGTATAAATAACATCAAGGGATTCCTTTGCCTCAGGCAGAGGAGGAAGAGGAAGAGGAGGTAAAGTAAGATCAGTCAAAAGCAGAAGGGCAGTGGACATATCAGATCTTTGAGATAGGGTTTGCCAAAATAGAGCATTACATACCAGTAAAATGCTATTACCTCCTATTCCAGGGTCATTCTGGGATAAGCCCAGTCACATTAGAATAGAATAAACTGATTCACATAATTCATTACAGTTCTTGTGGCTTTAAAACCCAAGGTATTTGAAAAATTTAAAGTATTAGTTTGTTAATTTTCCTGAAATGTATAAAGACATTTCATTTTGTAAATATAGGGCAGGAAAAATCAAGAGCATGAGTGATAGTAAAACACTAGATGGTCCAGGGTACAATAAAAATGGCTATGAGACCTCAACATTTATTGTTAAGATTGAGAGAACACAGGGACTGGCAAGATGGCTGAACAGAGGCATCCAGCACTCACTTGCTCCTCCACAAAGAAAAGCCTAAGCAACAGGTATACAGCTGCATGTTAGGGTGAGAGAGAAAGAACACTGGCATTCAACAGCAGAAAAATGGGAATCTTGTAAATCCAGAGACCTGGAACAGTAGCACAGCAAGAGAAACAAAATATCTCTATATCTGCTGACTGGGTTCCACAGCATTTGGATCGTCTCCTCCCTAGAGGTAAAGGTGAAATTCAGAGTTTCAGCTAATTCTATCAGCACACATACTGGCAATCCTAGCTTTTGGAAAACTTCATAGTCCTTGCAGGCTTTCCACCTAAATAGATAAGAGGCCTGAATTCAGCACAATGGTTTAGCTTTGGAAAAGGAATTCATTTCATCTCCCAGCAAAACCACAGGGTGCAGTAACCAGGAGCTATCTTGAGAAGGGGCCTACTGTCTGAATTTGGACTGCTCTAGACTAAGTCAGAACCCCTTTGATATTCCCATGTGCTATGGTTTCAATATTAGGTATCTCCCAAAAACTTATGTGTGAGACAATGCAAGAAAGTTTAAAGATGAAATGATTTGGTTTTAAGTTTAACCTAGTCAGTGTATTATTCCCCTGATAGGGACTAACAGTGTTAACTGTAGGCAGGTAGGGTTTGGCTGAAGGAGGTGGGTCCCTGGAGGCATGCCTTTGGTATATATTTTGTCTCTGAAGTGAGCTCTCTCTACTTCCTGATATGACTTCCTGAGCCACTTTCCTTTCATGGTAGAAGTGTTTCCACAACACTTCTACCATGATGATCTGCCTCACCTTGAGCCCCAGAGAATGGAGTTAGCCATCTCAGGACTGAGACCTCTGAAACCATGAACCCCCAAATAAAATTTTCCTCCTCTAATTGTTCTTGTCAGGTCTTTTGGTTGCAGCAGTGAAAAAGCTGACTAAACCATCATGTCTGTGACCCCACAGACATTTATTCCAGTGCACTGGCCCAGTGGGTAACTGCCTCATAAGCCAAACTGGGCTTGATGAAAAGCCTCTGACACAGCCTGCAGAAAGTACTACACTGTGGGGAATGGGTGCCGTGGTGCAGGGGACCAGAGAATGCCATTCTCAAGAACTAGGGGATCCAGAGGCTTGGTCTCTGAGACCAAGAGTGTGGACAGTTGCATATAGAATCACATGGGTGCCAGAATTGAGGGCAGTTTCCTGTATGGTTTCTGCAATTCCTCTCCCAGCACCAAGCACAGCCATCTCTCCCTAACAAGGCAGAGAGAGAACTCAGGTTCCATTGCTATTCCACCCACAGAGACAGGCTGAAGCAGTCTAGAGCAATGTTGCCAAGATTTTGACTATAGCCCTACCTCTGAGGCATAGTCTAAGAAGGTACAAAAAGAAACTTTGCATGTAGCTGGCCACATTCCAATCTTACTTGCTCCTGCCTCAACTAGGAGGAATTTTACCTGGCTCTAGGCATGACCTGTTCCTACTGGATCCCAGGAAATTACTACAACTGAAAGAATTGAGTGAAGAAAAAGTCATAGCCATTGTCCAGCCCCTGGAATGCATAGCCTAGTCATGGGGCAAAAGGCAGTCACCAAAATGGAAGGGGCAGATACAGAGAATAACAACTTACCTCAGCAAAAGCTCAAGAACAGCCAGGCACGGTTTGTATGCCTGTAATCTCAGCACTTAGGGAGGCTGAGATAGGAGAATTGCGAGTTCAAAGCCAGCCTCAGCAACGGCAAGGTGCTAAGCAACTCAGTGAGACCCTGTCTCTACAGAGAACACAAAATAGGGCTGGGGATGTGACTCACTGGTCGAGTGCCCCTGAGTTCAATTCCTGGTACCAAAAAATAAAAAAAATCTCAAGAACATAAATGTCTGGAAACCAGTAACAGGGTAGGAAAACTAAACTGTACTTGGCCAATTGCTGGAGGTTTGGTATAAACATGTTTAAGAGTTAAAAACGTCAGGGTCAGAGAGAGATTAGTATTGGGGGTGCCCCTACACTTTTGCAAATTTTACCAGCAGAAGCCTCACCAGGTCCTTACAGTTAAATATTAACTCACCAGTTCTTACAGGTGGGGAAATCCCACCCTGCCCCCATCAGGGGAGGAAAAATACCCACTTTAGCCTTCCTATCTCAACTAAGGGGAAAAGGGAAGCCTGAAAAGAACTTGTACAGGTCACAGCCCAAGACCACAAATTCTTTGAAAAAATAAGTCCTGTTAAAAAGATGGTAGATTTAGAGGAAGGATGCACTTCTTAGCAGTTCCTCAGCACCAGACTACAAAATGGGAAGACTGCTACTCAGTGAGGTGGGTAACTAAAGAAAATCACTGGAACTTAATACTGAAATGTAAAAGAACCATAAAGGCATAGAAAATTATACAACTTGAACATAATATAAGAAATAATACATTTGAGACACGCAAGCTTGGCTGCTAGTGGCAGCAGCAGTGGCAGAGGAAGTGCAGGCAAACAAAGGACACAGTGTGACTGGTGGATATATAAATTAACAAATAAAGAAAAACTCACTTGGGGAAGCCTGGGTATTAGAAAGGAAGGTTGATTTTAATGAATAGAGTCGGTAGGAAAAGCAGCTCAGTGAAAGCAAACTCCAAAATAGTTCACTCAAGAGGCAAGAAGCCTTCTGTGGGTGCAGAAAACACGCCTGGGCATGGAAAGCAGTTGCTGTGCAGCACAGGAAACATCTATAAGCACTACACAGCTATGAGCAGAGATAGGTGATCAGGAATTCATAAAGGAAATTATCAGCAATTGACTAAAAAATTCCCAGATGGTACCTGAATCAGAGAGACTAAAATAGGCACAGAGAAAACTGTACCTGGACCACACAGGCTCCCAGTACCAGAGGAGAAAACTCCCTTTGTTGTTGTTGCCATAGACATTGGGAAGGCGCTTTTAGCAATGGCCAAACAGGAGCTTCTGCACTCTAGAGCAGGCACCCAGCTTTTCATATTCATAGCAATGAAGGTGAAACCTGTGAAGTTTTAGTCCCTAGACCCTAAAAGTGGATTTTGCCACTGGCCCTTGTGATCTTGACATTCTGCAGAGAAAAGATATGAATCTCCCCAGAAATAGGGGGTATGAATCAAATATCAAATATCTACACGCAGAATTCTATAGTTTGGCCAAGACTAAACCTCAACTACTGGAACTTCCAATTTAAAACTCTGTACCACCCCTATTACAGAAATACATAATTTGTCAGCACCCAAATTGTGCTATCTCACCCTCAACTGGGAAAGCAGAAGCTGAGAACTACTATAGTAAGTTTTGCCTCCTAGCCACACGGCTGACAGCTAAATGAGGAACACACAAAGGCATTGAACTTAACAACCCCCAGCCCGCAACCTAAGGTTTACAAAGCCAAAAAATATACATTAACATCCATCCCCGCCAACAGTTTTCACCACTTCAATGGAAATAAGCCCATTATTTTTCAATGAGAGTTTTTTCTTTTTTTTTTTTTTTTTGCTTTATTTTTTGAATTTGTTCTAATTAGTTATACATGACAGAAGAATGCATTTCAACTCATTATACACAAATAGAGCACAACTTTTCATTTCTCTGGTTGTACATGATGCAGAATCAGAGCATTCATGCAATCATACATGTACACAGGGTAATAATGTCCATCTCATTCCACCATCTTTCCCACCCCCATACCTCCTCCCCTCCCCCTCCTCCTTCTGTCCAATCCAAAGTTCCTCCATTCTTCCCTCTGCCCCCCACCATTATGGATCAGCATCTACATATCAGAGAAAACATTTGACCTTTGATTTTTGGGGACTGGCTTATTTCACTTAGCATGATATTCTCCAATGCCATTCATTTATCTGCAAATGCCATAATTTCATTCTTCTTTAAAGCTGAGTAATATTCCATTGCATATATATATCACAGTTTCTTTATCCATTCATCTATTGAAGGGCATCTAGATTAGTTCCACAGTTTAGCTATTGTGAATTGAGGTGCTATAAACATTGATGTGGCTGCATCACTGTAGTATGCTGATTTTAAGAAGTTTTTCAATCATTACTATATTGTATCATATTACTTTTTACTTTCTTCAATCATGCATGATTTTGTGTCTATGTGGGGAGGTGTTCTCATTGTGTGGATTGGTTCAAAAACTACATGTATATTCACATAATTATACTTTCACATTAAATGCTTATTTCTGCACTTTTTAAATTACTAAGCCTTGATTTGACTTTGGTGGGGTTCAATTATACAAGGATTCCAGTTATTTTGATCTTACATTTGCTAGATTGTTCATACTTTGGTTCTTGTCCCTCTTATATCCCCTTCTTGACTCCCCTACTAAAGATAAATTTTCCTATTCCCATTTCCTCTCTTTCTTTCTTGATTTATTACTGCCATTTAAATTTTTATTCCATCCTAACAACTGATGTGTGCTACCTACCTCCCACCTCTACTCCAATCCCTTTTATAAATATTTAAATATTTTTTAAATATTTCAAATTATTTCTCCTCTTCCCACCCTATTTTCTCTTTACTTAAACTCTAATCCCACTAAATAATAGAATTATACAGTTTATGAAATTCGTAATTTGTTGTGATATTAATACAGTGGACAACATAGTAGACACCTGTTGTCAAATGCCTGCTCTAGTTCATAGCTTTTTATTGTTGGCACTAATGTTAAATGCTGATCCCAGCATTCCTGTATAGGTGGCAATTAGTGTTTACAGATGTCAAAGTAAACAATAGGCATTTATCTTAAGTCTGAACATCTGTTGCCAACATTAGTGCTATTCCTGGCTGCCCTCTTCTTCTAAGAGGGGATGAAAAGTGATTGGGACACTTCAAGATCACAGAGAATAGATCTTGCTGCTGAGAAATACAATTCATCCAAGCAACAATGAATCTTACCCCACATGTGATCTAGCCCCAGCTGAGCCTTAATATTACTTCAACTTATAGAACTGGGAAGACAAAAACAAAAACCAACCAACAACCAGGCCCCCAATAGAAATAACCATAGGGTAACTTCAGGTTCCACTTCTTGAAATCTATTCATATATCAAAAATACAGAAAAATCCTAGAATAAAGAAGATAACTACACATGAAAGAATATACATATAAAAGGAGGAAAGGAAATCCATCTCAACCATGTAAGTCTAAGACTTCTGAAAGCATCAGGAAACAAGCAAACATATACCTCACCAAAATACACACTCCCCCACAAATGATCCCAGAGATATGGAAGTGGAGAAAATTCCAGAGAAATATTATAAAAAACTGATTACCAAAATGTTCATTGAATGAAAAAGGAGATCT
The DNA here is from genome assembly GCA_004024805.1 of Geosciurus inauris. NCBI lineage: Eukaryota > Metazoa > Chordata > Mammalia > Rodentia > Sciuridae > Geosciurus > Geosciurus inauris. The sequence continues at coordinate 36,985 of PVHX01011160.1, read as the reverse complement.
AAGGAATAAATTCAGAGACCAAATACAAAAGATGAAAGACCACTGCAATAAAGAAATAGCAGTAATGAAAATAAATCAGAAATCGTGGAAATAAAAGATACAATGAATCTAATTAAAAATTCACTTGAAAGCATCACAGATTAAATTGGATAGAAAATAGAATGTTAGCCTTTGCATACAGGGTATATTAACTTGAGTACAGAGCATGCAATAAAGGGGAAAGAATGATCAGAATATACAAGGACTCTGAGACAGTATCAAGAGACCAAACCTGAGAATTATAGGGATAGAAGAGAACACAGAGATACCGACTAAAGGCATTAAGACTATTTTGAGATATAGAAAATGTTCCCCATATCAGAAATGAGACACATCCACAAACAGGATATATATAGGACCCCAAATAGGTCAGATCAGAAGAAAAGTTCTCCAAAACACATCATAATCAAAATGCCTTACATTAAAAATAAGGAAAGAATATTAAAAACTGCAGGAGAGAAACGTCAGGTCATATTTAGAGGCAAAACAATAAGGCTCACATCTGTCCTCTCAACTCAGACACTAAATTCAAAGAGGGCCTGAAATGAGATATTCCAAGTTCTAAAAGAAAACAATTGCCAGTCAAGATTGCAATATCTAGCAAAGCTCACTTTCAAGTTCAGTGGGGAAATAAAAACTTTCCATGACAAGGATAAACTAAAACAATATACGACCAGGCCAGCACTACATAGGATATTCAAAATAAACTGCACAGAGAGGAACACAAAAACAAATCCCAAAGCTCCCAAATAGGTGTAGATCAATAGAAAACTATTCATCTAAATGAGAATCAAGACAGAATTAAATATGACCAAAAAAATCAAAATGTCAGGACATCACACATATCCATAGTTACACTGAATATAATTGGTCTAATTGCCCCAGTTAAGACAGATTAGCATAATAGATCAAAAACCAACATCCAATTATATACGGTTTGTAAGAGATTCCTAGGCAAAGACACTAACCCATTGAAGGTAAAAGGAAAAAATATTCCAAACAAAGTCTGAAACCAAACTGAAGTAGCTATTCTCGTACCTGGCAAAGCAGATCTCAAGCAATATTAAACAGAAGAGACAAAGAAGGCCACTACACCCTGGTAAAGGGAACAATCCAACAAGAAGATACAATGAAAGTAAATATATGCTATTTACTATCATGTCAGCATACCTAATTACATAAAAAGATACTCCTTGACATTAAATCCCAGATAAACCCCAATACAATAATATTGGGTTATTTCAACACACTCTTATTACCAACAGGTCATCAAAGTATGAAATCAATAAAGATATATCCAACCTAAAAAATGGTCCTAATAAATATGGTCCTAATAAATATCTACAGAATATTTCACTCCAAAACAGATGAACTTAAGTTCTTCTCAGCAGCTCATGGGATCTTTTCCAAAACAGATCCATATTCATGTAAATATTCATGTAATTATTAGCAAATACAAAAAATCAATATAATTCAGTATGTCCTATTGAATCATAATGGGATAAAACTAGAAATCAACAGAAAAAAATTAATAGAACTACATAAGTATATGGATATTGAATATACCCTTTTAAATTAAGAATGGATCAAAGATGAAATAAAAGAAGAAATCAAGAAATTCTTAGAAACAAATGAGAATAGAGATACAATATATCAAAATCTCTAGGATGGTATAAAAGCAATTCTAAAAGGAAAATTTATAGCATTGAGTGTTTACATTAAAAAAAAAAGAACCAAATAAGCTTATATTCTACCTCAAGTCCTTACAAAAGGAACAACAAAATAACTCTAGACTCAGTAGAAGACAGGAAATTATAATAAAGATCAGAGCCAAAATTAATGAAACTAAGAATAAAAAACACTACAAAGGGCCAATGCAACAAAGAATTGGTTATTTGAAAAGATAAATAAGATTGACAAACACTTACCTAAACTAACAAAAAGAAAGAGAAGGTCGATTAGAGATAAAAAAGTAAATATCACCACAGATCATTTGGAAATCCACAAGATCACTGTAATCTATCTTGAAAATTTATACACCAATAAACCAGAAAATCTAGAAGACACTGAGCAATTTCTGACACATGTTACCTGCCCAAATTGAACAAGGGATATATAAAAAACCTGAATAGCAAGTAATGAACCTGAATATCATGTGACAACATTGAAATAGTAATCAAAGCCTACCAAAAAAAAAAACCCAGCAGATGTATTCTCATCTGATATCTACCAGACCTTTAAAACATAGCAGTCTTTCTCAAATTATTCCATGAAATTAAAAGGAAGGTAACACTCCCAAACACATTCTATGAAGCTAGTATAACCCTGATACCAAAATCAAGGAAAGAAAATTACAGACCAATATCCCTGATGAACACAGATGAAAAACTCCTTAATAAAATATTAGCAAACTGCATTCAAAAATACCTTAAGAAGACAATAAACCATGATCAACTGTGCTTCATCCCAGGGATGCAAGATTGGTTCAACATGTGCAAATTAATAAATGTAACTCACCACTTAAATAGAATTAAGAAAAAGAATCATATGATTGTCTCAATAGATGAAGAAAAGGCCTTTGATAAAATATAGCACCCATTTGTGTTAAAAAATGCTAGAGAAACCAAGGGTAGAAGGAACTTTCCTTAACATTATAAAGACTATAAGTGATAAACCCAAAGCCAACACCTTATTTAACAGAGAACTGAAAGCATTTCCTCTAATATCAGGAAAAAGACTCTCCACTCTCATCACTTCTATTAATATAGTTCTCAAAACTCTAGCAGAGCAATAAAGCAAGGGAGGGAAATTAAAAGGATACAAATTTGAAAAGAGAAAGGCAAACCATCTCTATTGATGACATGATCCTATATTTAGAAGACTCAAAAAAACTCCACCAGAATAATTCTAGAGTTGATAAACAAATATAGCAAAGTATCAGGAGACAAGATTAACATTCATAAATCAATAGTTTTCCTATACTCCAACAGTGATTTAGCTGAGAAAGAAATCAGGGAAACCATCATTTTCATGATAACCTCAAAAAAAAAACCCAAAAAACCCACATACACACACACACAAAAAAAAACCACCTGGAGGTGAAAGATCTCTACAATGGAAACTAAAGAACACTGAAGAAAGAAATTGAAGAATACCTTAGAAGATGAAAAGATCTTCCAGGTACTTGGACAGGCAGAATTAATATTCTCAAAATGGCCATACTACCAAAAGCATTGTACAAATTCAATGCAATCTCCATCAACATATCAAGACATTCTTCATAGAACAAGAAAAAAACAACAGTTCCTTAAATTCATTTGGAAGAATAAGAGACTCAAAATAAGAGACTCAAGAAATACTGAGCAAGAAGAGTGATGCAGGAGGCATCATAATACCAGATCTCAAATTATACTACAAAGATATATAGTTAAAAAAAAAACCAACATTGTACTGGCATCAAAATAGACATGAAAACCAATTGAAGAGAAGAGGTGACACAGAGACAAAGTCACATACTTACAGCCATTTGAAACTTGACAAAGGTGCCAAAAATATATGTTGGAGAAAAGAGCCTTTTAAACAAATGGTACAGGGAAAACTGGACAGTCTTATGTAGAAGAATAAAACTAGATTCCTACCTCTCACCCTGCACAAAAGTCAACTCAAATGGATCAAAGACTTAGGAATTAGACCAGAAACCTTGCAACTGCTACAAGAAAACACAAGGTCAACACTCCACCATATAGGGCAGGCAGCAACTTCCTCAACAAGATTCCTATTCTCAAAAAAAAAAAAAAAACATGGATCAATAAATGGGATGCCAACAAATTTAAAAGCTTCAGAACATCAAAGGAAATTAAGAACACAAAGAGAGTACCACAAAATGGAAGAAAATTTTTGCCAGGTATTCCTCTGACAAGGGATTCATATGCAGAATATGTAAAGAAATAAAACAAGTTAACACCAAAAAAACAAATAACCCAATAAATAAATGGGCAACAGAACTAAACAGACATTTCTCAAAAGAAGAAACCTAAATAGTCAATAAATATATGAAAAAAAGTGTTCAATATCTCTAGCAATCAGGGAAATGCAAATCCAAACAACACTGAGATTTCATTTCACTACAATCAGAATAGCAATTATCAAGAATACAAATAATAATAAATATTGGCAAGGATGTAAGGGAAAAAGGTACAGTAATACATTGTAATTGAAACTGAAAATTAGTATAACCACTCTGGAAAGCAGTATGGAGTTTCCTCAAAAAACTAAGACTAGAACCACCAGCTATCCACTCCTTGGCATTTTTCCAAAAGAAATACAATCAGCATACTATAGCAATACAGCCACTTTAATGTTTATAGCAGCACAATTCCCAACAGCCAAATTACAGAATCGGTCCAGAAACCCATCAATAAAGAAATGGATCAAGAAAATCTGGTATATATACACAATGGAGATTTACTCAGCCATAAAAAAGAATGAAATTATGGTAATTGCTGGTAAATGGATTCAATTGGAGAATATTGTGCTAAGTGAAATAAAACAGACTCAGAAAATCAAGGGTCAAATGTTTTCTCTTATTTCCGGAAGCTACAGCAAAATAAAGGAAGGAAAGTGATAGTGGAGGAGGTATCAGATATCATATTTAAGAATGATCAATGGAGTAGAAGGTAGAGAACAAAAGGGAGGTAGAAAGATGGGAAAGACAAGGAAACATGGAATAAATTTAGCAAAATCATGTCATGTGCAAATGTTCCAGAGGGAATTTCACCATTATGTATGTGTAGAAAGTGGCAATAAAGCCGCACCAGAGCCCCTGCTGACCAGTGGGAGCACAGGCCAAGGCAAACCCAGACTCAGGCCCAGTACTGCCTCCAGGGACCTCTGCAGCAGCCCAAGCCTAAGTCAACCCCAAGACCATTCACACCATTCTGTGCCAGAGCCCCTGCTGATCCGTGGAAGTCCAGGCCCAGGCCCACCACCTGGGACCCCTGAGGGAGACCAGGCCAAGATCAGGCCTCAGAACACCCTCACAGGCCTGTGTGAGAGCCCATGTCCAGGACCATCCCAGCACAGAGTGGAGATCCACACTGTTGCTCCCTTTCTGTATCCATCTTGGGACATTGCAGCCATCACCATAGCTCTTCCCATGTAGTAGCCTCCACCTTGGGACAATAGACAGGGCCTAGAAGCAGAAGACCACCACAGATCAGCACACCACAGTGCTGAATCTCCAATCAATCAGCCCATAGCCATTGTAAGTCTCACCCTTCTATCCCCATCTCTGAAAGTGCTTGCATCCATCTTGGGCCACCCCAACTGCCATCTCAAGTTACCTCCACTAACGCCATCACCATCTTTAGTGGTAGTAGTGTCCATGTGGGGACACCTGCTAAGGACTGGAAGTAAATTCCAAGATGAGATACAGGTAATCTGTAGGGTTACTACAAGATTATAGGATAGAAACCACAATACCTCAGATGGGAACTGCAAGAAAGGAAGATACATAATCAACATGAAAAACAAGGGAAGAAAGTGCCCAAAACAAACCAAGATACTACAATAATAGAATCAATTAACAGCACAGTTGAAGAAATGTCAGAGAAAGAATTCAGAATGTATGTAATTAAAATGATCTGTGAATTAAAGAATGACTTAAGTGAGCAAATACAGGTAAAAATTGATCACTCCAAAAAAGAGAGAAGAGCAAATAAAGGCAACCATTGATCACATCAACAAAGAGATAAGGGAGCAAATACAGGGAGAAAAAGAGTACTTTATGAAACAGCTAGAGATTATGGGGAAAAAATCAGAAATTCTTGAAATGAAGGAAACAATAAACCAAATTAAAAACTCAATAGAAAGCATCACCAACAGACTAGATCATTTGGAAGACAGAACCTCAGATAATGAAGACAAAATATATAATTTTGAAAATAAAGTTGACCACACAGTGAAGAGGATGAGAAAACATGAACAGAACATACAAGAACTATAGGACAGCATCAAAAGACCAAATCTAAGATATATTGGAATAGAAGAAGGCAGAGTTTCAAACCAAAGGAATGCACAATCTCTTCATTGAAATAATATTGGAAAATTTCCCAAACATAAAAAAAAAAAATTGAAAAATCAAATATAAGAGGCTTACAGGACACCAAATGTACAAAATTACAACATCTACACCAAGGCAAATAATAATGAAAATGCCTAGCATACAGAGTAAGGATAGACTTTTAAAGGCTGCGAGAGAAAGGAATCAGATTACATACAAGGGGAGACCAATTCAGATTTCAGCATATTTTTCAATCCATACCCTCAAAGCCAGGAGATCCTGGAAAAACATATACCAAGCTCTGAAAGAAAATGGATGCCAACCAAGAATCCTATATCCAGCAAAATTAAGCTTCAGATTCGTGATGAAATAAAAACCTTCCATGATAAACAAAAGCTAAAGAATTTACAGCAAAAAAGCCTGCACTACACAGCATTCTCAGCAAAATATTCCATGAGGAGGAAATGATAACCAACAGTGAAAATCTACAAAGAGGGGAACTACACTAAAGAAAAGGCCAGTCAAAAGAGAAACCAAGTCAAGGTAAAAACCAAAAATAAACCAAAATGACTGAGATTACAAATCATATTTCAATAATAACCCTGAATGTGAATGGCTTAAGCTCATCAATTAAAAGACATAGACTGGGGCTGAGGTTGTGGCTCAGTGGTAGAGCACTTGCCTAGCACATGTGATGCACTAGGTTCGATCCTCAGCACCACATAAAAAGAAATCAATAAAATAAAGGTATTGTGTTCCATCTACAACAAGAAAAAAATATTTAAAAAAAAAAGACATAGACTGACAGACAGGATTAAAAAAAAAAAGACCCAACAATATGCTGCCTTCAAGAGATTCATCTCACAGGAAAAGACATCCACAAATTGAAAGTGAAAGGGTGGGAAAAAACATATCACTCACATGGATCATGTAAACAAGCAGGGGTCTCATATCAGATAAAGCAGACTTCAAAGTTAGTGAAAAGAGATAATTAAGGACATTCCATACTTCTTAAGGGAATCATACATCAACAAGACATAACAATCATAAATATCTACTCTCCAAAAAATGGGGAATCTATGTATATCAAACAAACCCTTCTCAAGTGCAAGAATCAAATAGATCATAACACAATGATACTTGGTGACTTTAATACAGCTCTCTCACTGCTGGATAGATCTTCCAAACAAAAACTAAACAAAGAAACCATAGAATTCAATAAAACAATCAATAATTTAGAATTAATAGACATATATAGAATATTCCATCCATCAATGAGCGAATACACTTTTTTCTCAGTATCACATGGATCCTTCTCCAAAATAGATCATATGTTATGCCACAAAGCAAGTCTGAGCAAATACAAAAAAATAGAGATACTACACTGAATCCTATCTGACCATAAAGGAATAAAATTAGAAATCAATAAAAGATTAAAAAATAGAAACTACTTCAACACCTGGAGACTAAATAATTCATTATTGAATGATGCATGAATAACAGAAGACATCAGAGAGGAGATAAAAAAATTATTAGAGGTAAATAAGAACTCCAATACAACATATCAAAATCTCTGGGACAATAAGAAGGCAGTGCTAAGAAAAGTTCATTGCATTAAGCTCATTCATTAAAAGAAGAAAAAGTCAACAAATGAATTACCTGACACTACATCTTAAAGCCCTAGAAAAAGACAAACAAACCAACACCAAAAGAAGTAGAAGATAGGAAATCATTAAAGTCAGGGCTGAAATCAATGAAACTGAAACAAAAGAAACAATTTAAAAAATTGACAAAACAAAATGCTGGTTCTTTGAAAAAATAAATAAAATTGAAAAACCCTTAGCCACCCTAATGAAAAGGAGAAAACCCAAATTTGTGATGAAAATCTAAAATTTGTGATGAAAAAGGAAATATCACAACAGATACCACTGAAATAGAGGATAATTAGAAACTATGTTGAAAATGTATACTCCAGTAAACTAGAAAACCTAAAGATACCAACAAATTTCTAGGCCAACCTAGACCTAGTCAAATTTCTATGATCAACCCAAATGGAACCAGGAGGACATACACAACTTAAACAGATCAATTTCAAACAAGGAAATAAAAGACGCCATCAAAAGCCTACCAACTAAGAAGAGCCAGGGACCAGATGAATTCTCAGCCAAGTTCTACAAGACCTACAAAGAAAAATTAATACCAAAACTCCTCAAACTATTGCATGAAATAGAAAAGGAGGGAACTCTTCCAAACTCATTCTATGAGGTGAGTATCACCCTGATACCAAAACCAGAGAGAGACACATCAAAGAAAGAAATTTCAGACCAATATATCTGATGAACATAGATGGAAAAATTCTCAATAAAATTTTGGCAAAACACATAAACATATCAAAAAAATAGTGTACCATGATCAAGTGGGGTTCATTTCAGGGATGAAAGGTTGGTTCAACATATAGAAATCAATAAATGTAATCCATCACATCAATAGACATAAAGAAAAGAATCATATGATTATATCAATTGATGCAGGGAAAACATTTGACAAAATGCATCATTCTTTCACATTCAAAACACTAGAAAAACTAGGGATAGTAGGAACATACCTCAACATTGTAAAAGCTATGTTAAACTGAAAGCCAACAACATCCTAAATGGAGAAAAATTGGAAGCATTTCCTCTAAAATTGGGAACAAGACAGGGATGCCCTCTTTCACCACTGCTATTCAACATAGTCCTTGAAACTCTAGCCAGATCAATTAGACAGATGAAAGAAATTAAAGGGATATGAATCAAGCTATTATTATTTGCCAATGACATGATTCTATAGAGGATCCAAAAAATTCCACCAGACAACTTCTAGAATTAATAAATGAATTTAGCAAAGTAGCAAGATATAAAATCAACACCCATAAATCAAATGCATTTCTATACATCAGTGATGAATCCTCTGAAAGAGAAATTAGGAAAACTACCCCATTCACAATAGTCTCAAAAAATAAAATAAAATATTTGGGAATCAATTTAACAAAAGAGGTGAAAGACCTCTACAATAAAAACTAAAGGACACTAAAGAAAGAAATTAAAGAAGATCTTAGAAGATGAAAAGATCTTCCATGCTCTTGGATAGGCAGAATCAATATCATCAAAATGGCCATACTACCCAAAGCATTATACAGATTCGATGTGATTCCAATTAAAATCCCAATGTCATTCCTTATAGAAATAGAAAAGGCAATCATGAAATTCATTTGGAAGAATAAGAGACCCAGAATAACTAAAGCAATCCTTAGCAAGAAGAGTGAAGTAGGAGGCATCACAATACCAGACCTTAAACTATACTACAAAGCTACAGTAACAAAAATGGCATGGTACTGGTACTAAAATAGACATGTAAACCAATGGTACAGAATAGAAGAGACAGAGACAAACCCACTTAAATACAGTTATCTCATGCTAGACAAAGGTGCCAAACACATACATTGGAGAAAAGATAGCCTCTTCAACAAATGGTGCGGGGAAAACTGGAAATCCACATGCAACAAAATGAAACTAAACCCCTCATCTCACCATGCACAAAACTCAACTCAAAGTGGGTCAAGGACCTAGGAATTAGATCAGAGACCCTGCACTTAACAGAGGAAAAAGTAGGCCCAAACCTACATCACATTGGATTAGGCCTCAACTTCCTTAACAAGACTCCTAAAGTGCAAGAAATAAAAGCAAAAATCAATAAATGGGATAGATTCAAACTACAAAGCTTCTTCTCAGCAAAAGAAACAATCAATGAATTGAATAGACAGCCTATATTCTAGGAGCAAATTTCCACCCCACACACATCAGATAGAGCACTAATCTCCAGGAAATATAAAGAACTCAAAAAACTTAACACCAAAAAAACAAACAACCCATTCAATAAATGGGCCAAGGAGCTGAATAGACACTTCTCAAAAGAAGATATACAATCCATCAACAGACATATGAAAAAATGTTCAACATCTCTAGCCATTAGAGAAATGCAAATCAAAACTACGCTAAGATTTCATCTCATGCCAGTCAGAATGTCAGCTATCAAAAATACAAACAACAATAAGTGTTGGCGAGGATGTGGGGGGAAAAGCATGCTCATACATTGCTGATGGGATTGCAAATTGGTACAACCAACTGGAAAGCAGCATGGAGATTCTTTAGAAAACTTGGAATGGACCCACCATTTGACCCAGATATCCCACTCCTCAGTCTATACCCTAAAGACTTAAAAATAGCATACTACAGTGACGCAGCCACTTCAATGTTTATAGCAGCTCAATTCACAATAGTTAAGCTGTGGACCAACCTAGATGCCCTTCAATAGAAGAATGGATAGAAACAATGGTATATATATATACACAATGGAATATTACTCAGCATTAAAAGAGAATAAAATTATGGCATTTGCAGGTAAATGGGTGGAGTTGGAGAACAACATGCTAAGCAAAGTAAGCCAATCCCAAAAAACCAAAGGCCAAATGTTCTCTGATAAGTGGTGGCTGATACATAACGGGAGAGGGAGCATGGGAAGAATACAGGAACTTTAGTCAAAGGAGAAAGCAGGGAGAGGGCCTGGGGGCAGGAAAGATGGTGGAATGAAATGGGCATCATTACCGTAGCTTCATATATGATGTGATTCTACACCATGTACAACCAGAGAAATGAAAAGTTGCTCTCCATCTGTGTACAATGAATCAAAATGCATTCTGCTATCATGTATACCTAAGTAGAATAAATAATATTTTTAAAAAATAAATTTAAAAAATAAAATGAAAAAAAGTGCCAATAATAAAGAAATAAAAGAGCAAAAAGGAGATCAGTAGAGCAGAAGAAGAATGTAGGAAGGAGGAGACAAATAAAATGGGAGGAGGGAAATGGGGATTTAAATCAAATTCCCTGAATGTATGATTTTGTCAATATAAACCCAACTACTATGCATAACTACAATGCTCAAATAAAAAATAATAACAAGAAATGATCATAAAGAATGAGTCTGCATTATAGGATAATAGAATGTTTCCTCTCAATACCTTTCTACCACACCAATAGGGCTTCTGTATAATAACAGGGGAAAAGAGCTGAAAAAAATCCTGCATATCTCAGACTTTATAGCATCTAGGGAAATCTAAAGACAAAAGAAGAATGTAAAAACAAACACACCAGAGGAACAAAGACATCAGCTGCTTCTGACACCTGCAGCTACAGAAAACAAACACAGCCTAACCTCTAGTCAGATAAATAATCTCACACTTAAAGGCCTATTTACCTCATTTCCTGTTTAACAATACATCATTTCTGCTATTTAACAACAACAGCAACAAATTTACAAAACATACCAAGAGAAAAAATATACAATTTGAAGAAACAGCAAACATCAGATTCCATCTCAGCTATAGTAAAGATTTTAGAATTGTCAGTCTGAGAATTTAAAGCAATTATGATTAAGGTGCTAATAAGGTTTCTAATGGAAAAGTGGACATCATACAGAAACAGGTGGCAATTTAAGCAGAGAGAATAGAAACTCTAAGAATCAAAAGAAATGCTATAAATCCAAAGTATTGTAACAGAAATTAAGGATGCCTTTATTGGATCATCTGTAGCCTGGACACAACTAGAGAAAAAATGAGGGGACTTGAAGAAATTTCTATAGGAACTTTTAAAATAAAAATGCAAAGAGGAAAAAGAATTAGCAAGGATAGAATACACAAACACTGTGGGATAATTACAAAAGATTTGGTATACACATAATGGGAATATCAGAAAGATTAAAGAGATAAAGGAAGAGAGGCAATATTTAAAGCAATAGTGACTGAGAATTTCCCAAAATTAATGACAGACACCAAACCGCAGTTCTATAATGCTTAGAGATCAGCAAACAGAATAAATATCAAAAAAAAATGTCTGCAATATCGTATCTAAACTGCAGAAAAATCCAAGAAAACATCTTGAAAGAAGCAAGAGAGACAAAAATTTTACCTATAGAGGACAAGGAAAAGAATTACATCAGGCTTCTCTTCAGAAATCTTGCAAACAATAAGTGGATTAAAATGTTTAAAGTGTTGGGGCTGGGATTGTGGCTCAGTGGTAGAGTGCTTGCCTTGCATGCGTGAGGCACTGGGTTTGATCCTCAGCACCACATAAAAATAAATAAATGAAGATATTGTGTCCATCTACAACTAAAAAAAAAAATTTTTTTTTAAATGTTTAAAGTGTTAGTCAGGTGTGGTTATGCTCACCTGTAATCCCAATGGCTTGAGAGGTTAAGGCAGGAGGATCACAAGTTCAAAGCCTGCCTCTGCAATTTAGTGAGGCCCTAAGCAATTTAGTAAGACTCTGTCTCAAAATAAAACATAAAAAGGACTGGGAATGTGGCTCAGTGGTTAAGTGCCACTGTGTTTAATCCCTGGTACCAAGAAAAAAAATTAAAGTGTTGAAATAAAAACCTATAATTCTATACACCATAAAATCATTCTTCAAAAATGAAGGGAAAAAAAACTTTCACAAATAAAAATCAAGAGACTTTCTCACCAATACACCAATTAAAAAACAAACTATAGAAAAGGATTTAAAGAAAACAAGTCCTTTACTGTATGTTGTTTGTAAAAAAAAAAAAAAATCATATAAAGATACAGGTCAGTTAAAATTAAAGGGATAGAGAAACACACCACGCTAACACTAGTGAAAACAAAGCAGGAGTAGCTACATTTCAGACAAAGCCAAATTCAGAACAAGGAAAATCAAGGATGAAGATGGGCATTACATAATGAGAAAGGGGTCAATTCCCTCAAGAAGACTTACAATCCCTGATCTCTAGTATCTAAAAATAGAGCATCAGAGTAGATGAGGCAAAAAGCAGACAAAGAGATAAATGAATCCTCTATTTGAGTTGGTGAGTTCAACACCCTTCTCTCAATAATTGACAGATCCAACAGGCCAATTATTAAAAACATAGCTGAACTAATCAGCAACTGACTGGATACACACTCTTCTCAAGTTCAAACAGAACATTCACAAAGATAAACTACATTCAAGACCAGAAAGCATCCCTTAACAAATTTAGATAAATAGAAATCACACAAAACATGTTCCCAGACCACAATGCAATTAAACTAAAAATCAATAGCTGGAAAACCTCTAGATACTTAGAGATTAAACAGCACATTTCTAAATAATATGTAGGTCAAAGAAGTATTATAAGAAATTATAAGGATCCTGAAAAGAAATATTAAAATGTTTCAAGACAATTAAGCACCAGAAATTATTCTGAGTCTGGAAATAAGCAGAATATGATTTGGTACAATTGGGACAGCAAAGAAAGACTAAACAAGGAAAGATGGAAAAAATTACAGAAATTAATAAATCATTTAAAAAAGAACAACAACTACTCATTAGAACTGGACAGAGAAGATAAGGGCAGAAAAAAGCTCAAAAATTTTTGTAGCTGTGACATTATACGAAGAAAGAGATTGATTTCAGTCAAAATGAAATTGAAGATTTTATCAAACTATAACAATTCCTTTTAAAATAATCAATTTACTACATTAAGGAAATTAGGAAAACCTTGGTCAATAGACACTGAATTCATTTTGCTGCCTGATGTCCCAAACCTCTTTAAATCCTATTTCTTTAAGATCAGCTTAAGTATTTGAATTCTTGTACAGTATCACAGTTCTTTCTGCACTGCTATTTCTCTAGTTTTCCAGGATCTGGAGTTTTTTTTTTTTTTTTATCTTGAATATTAATCTCAGCCTATATATGATCACACTAAAAGAAGTAAATACAATGTTTAGATGAATTGCCTACTGTGACTCTGTCCTATGCATTTCCTTGCCTAAATCTCTATCATACCCAGTAAGTTAAGTATGATTCATTCAATAGTTCAACAGCCTGGCTATTCTAACAAATACACACAACACTATCTTTAAAATATGTATTTGCAAAGGATATTATTTCATCTCACATAATTTTCTTGTATCAAGTAATTTATGTTTGCCAATATAGGATAAAAAATAAATGGTTATAAAAAGAGAAATGGGACTACTCCAACAGCGTAAAATGTTTGCAGTGATACAGATCACATAATTTCTCTTCTGGATTTTAGTTAAAATAACTGGTTTAATTGATGTCACACAGTTCAGGTGAAAAAAATCAGGATATTATAGGCATATTACCTCATCAGGTTAATACTTACACAGAAGACTGAAGTTTAGTTTTATTTCTACACTAGTTTCTATAAGAATTTTTACTTTGGAAAAATCATTTTATTTTTATAGTAGGTGGACTATTGTATATTCCACCTAGCTAAGTCCAACTACTCTCAGAAAAACAAATTATTTTGAACTTTCCATTTATCTGCTAGAATTCTTTTTAAAAGGCTGCCTACTAAAAAATATCATGTGGAAGAAATAAAATCTGTATGATTTTCTCAAAATTGAAAGGAAAAGAAAATTTAAATAGAAAAAATAGTGTACATTAAAAGAGCACAATACATTTTTATACTTATTTAGGAGAGTCATTTTCAAGAACACTATTTCAAGTATATAATTACATTAAACAATAATTATTATCCAAAATTATATAACAAATACAATTTGATTAATGTAGAGTGTTGTTTGTCAATCACTCAAAAAATATCTTTTATGTAATTATTGAAGCAGGCAGTTTAGTAACACATTACAGCCACTTTAGCTATAATAGCTAAAAAGTAATAAATTGCTTAAAAAAGAAAAAAGAAATCTGCCTGGCACTGATGGCCAGGCTATAATTTCTCCTGTTGGATATGAGCCTTTTTTCAGTGAAAACCATAATCAAGCAAGGCCATTCGAAGACTATGATGAAGCCACACAAAAATAAGACCAATGTAGAATCATATCTGGAGACTAATAACTGTAAGAATAAACCACACCAATAATTAAACATTCTCTTTATCCAGCTAAAATAAGTAGCTCTTTCTTTTTTATCTATTCTAACTTCATCCCCATGCCATGCCTACTCCTCTTAAATTAAAAAACAAATGTCGGGCTGGGGCTGTAGCTCAGTGATAGAGCGCTTGCCTAGCATGCGTGAGGTCCTGGGTTCGATCCTCAGCACCATATATAAGTAATAAATGAATAAAATAAAGATCCATCAACAACCAAAAAAAAAAAATTAAAAAAAAAATGTCTTCTAACGTTTTAAAAAATTTTAGCTGATACATAAAAACAAAAATTTTACTTATTAATGGGGTACCTTTTAATAATGGATACTTGAATACCTAGCATAATGTTTAATCAGGTTAAACATATTTATCTTCTTGAATATTTATCATTTCTTTATTTTCTAATTTTATTGATTCTTTTTAGTTATACATAACACATCCATTTTGACATAATTACAAAAGCATGGAATATATCTTGTTCTACTTAAGTCCCAGAACCTCTCCTTCCCCTTCCCTTCCCCCCACCTCCATTCTCTTCCCTATACTGATCTTTTTTTTTTTTTTTTGGTACCAGGGGTTGAATTCAGGGGTACTCACCACTGAGCCACATCCACAGCCCTATTTTGTATTTTATTCAGAGGCGGGGTCTCACTGAGTTGCTTAGCACCTCACTTTTGCCAAGGCTGGCTTTGAACTTGTGATCCTCCTGCCTCAGCCTCCAAAGCCACTGGAATTACAGGCGTGCTCCACCTCACCCAGCCTGTACTGATCTTTCTCACATTTATCCATAGATTTTTTTTTAACTAATTTCTTGTGGATACACAATGGTGATATTCACTGTGAATTTTTTATATATGTACACAGGAAAGTTATGTCAGATCCATTCCATTCTCTTTCCTTTTCCTATCTTCCCTTCCTTTTCTTCCTTCCCCTTTGTCTACTCCACTGAATTTCTTTTTCTTTATTCCTCCTTCCCTTAAACATTTGACCTTTGGTATTTTAGGACGGGCTTATTTCACTTAGCACAACAGTCTCTAGATCCATACATTTACTGGCAAGTGTCATTCTTTTTTTATGGTTAATACCCATTGTGTGTGTGTGTGTGTGTGACATTTTCTTTATCCATTCATCTGTTGAAGGGCATCTAGGTTGGCTCTAACTTAGTGATTGTGAATTTTGCTGCTATGAACACTGATATGGCTGCATCACTATAGTATGCTTATTTTAAATCCTTTGGATATCTCCTGAGAAGTGGGATAATTGGGTCAAGTGGTGGTTCCATTCCTCACAATCAGAGAAATGCAAATTAAAACTACACTGAGATTTCATCTCACTCCATTCAGAAGGACAATTATCAAGAATACAAATAACAAGAAATGTTGGTGAGGATGTGGGATAAAGGTACACTAATACATTGTTAGTGGGACTGCAAATTATTGCAAACAGCAGTATGGAGATTCCTCAAAAAACTAGGAATGGCCAGGCGCTGTGGTGCATGCCTGTAACCCCAGCACTTTGGGAGGCTGAGACAGGAAAATCATAAGTTCAAAGCCAGCCTCAGCAATGGTGAGGCGCTGTCCCTAAATAAAACACAAAATAGAGCTGGGGATGTGGCTCAGTGGTGGAGTACCCCTGAGTTCAATCCCCAGTACCAATAAATAAATAAATAAATAAATAAATAAATAAATCTAGGAATGAAACCACCATATGACTCAGCTATCTCACTTCTCAGCATATATCCAAAACATTTAAAATCAGGTTACATGCCTGTACATGTACTACAGTGATGCAGCCACATCAATGTTTATAGCAGCATAATTCACAATAGCCAAGCAATGGAACCAACTTAGATGCCCTTTAGCAGATGAATAGATAAATAAAATGTGGTTTATATGCACAATGTAGTATTACTCAGCCATAAAGAAGAATGACATTATGGCATTTGCTGGTAAATGGTTGAAACTTACCATGCTAAATGAAATAGCCAGTCCCCAAGTCAAAGGTCAAATGCAAAAGCTCATTCAAAATAAGGGAGGATATAAAAAAGAGAAGAAAGATCAGTGGAGTAGATGAACGGGATTGAAGGGGAAAGGGCAGAGATGGGAAAAGGAAAGAACATTGGAATGAATCTGACCTAACTTTCCTATGTACATAAATGAATATACCACAATGATTCTCACCATCATGTGTATCCAATAGACACTAATTTATAAAAAGAACTATAAGTAAATAGAAAAACCAACAGAGTAGAGGCAAGGAATGAGGAGTGAAGGAAAAGGGGAATACTAGACTGAATTAGAACAAATTATATTCCATTCTTTTATAATTTTGCCAAAATGAATCCTAACATTATATGTAACTAGAAAGAACCAATAAATACATGTGACTACAAAAAAGTCAATCCTAGGTCCTAATAAATTTTTGTGACTTATTAGGTCAATACATAGTAAAATTATTTGTTTATGAAGAAAAGGAACAAATTCCCAATATATTTAACATAGACAAATCTCAAAAACTATTATATTGTATAAAAGACACACATATACATTCTGCAGACTGTCTGATTCTATGATATGAAGTTCAAGCACAAGCAAGAATAAGTCATGGAGACAGAATCAGAACTTAGTGGCCTCCAGAAAGGGGGAGAGGTAGAAAACTGAATAAAAAGGGACAGAAAGAAATTTTAAGTAAACTTAAGAATTCTATATCTTGTTTTGACTGATGATTATACAGATTTAAATAACTTTCAAAATTCATTGATCTGAGTGCTTGGTATCTTAAATTTGTGTATAAATTATACCTGACATATTTCCCTTTCCTTTCCTTTCTTATTTTTTCTTTAGCTATCAACTTTCAGATGTTCAGCGTAGAACCTCATCTTCTAGATATGTATCTTTCATTCCAGGCTTTTTAAATCCATAGCTTTTCTTAGAATAATATATACAGGCATTGTGAAAAATGTCAAAATTAAATGATAGTAAATGTATAATCCTGCTTTTTATGAAGACAAAGTATGTTATCAGAGAAAAAAGAATAATGATCTCAAGATAAATCTTTGATAATTATAGTGAGCAGAACAAAATTAAAAATTTTCCAAGCATTTTAAGAAACTGATAAATAAAATAGAAACTGTGACTGAGTTACTTTGGTATGTTAATAGTCCCAATAAGAGTATTAGACTTATTATAGGAGTGAAATGTGGAAAAAGAAATGTTTTAAACACTTCCAGTTTCTTTCATTTTAGAATAAAAGAATTTTTGGCTAAGAGAATATAAACAAATTAATGCACCAAAGTACAAAAAGAAAAATAGCAAAGAAATTATAAAATGATTCAAAAATAGTATAAATACAAGGAAAAGGGAAAGAAAAGGAGCAAAGAAATTGACCCATTTTTTAATAATAAGACATTTCATAGAAATTATAAAGAATTAATTAAAGAATGCAAATTATCATAAATCACAAAAAAATGGTTCACAGAGTATGTACTTGCTTTAAAAATTCATTTCTAAAAGATAATGGCTCACTTTCTTAAGAAGTGACCTGTATAAAATTATATGTAAATAGGCCTTTAATAAGTGTTTATATAATAAGTGAAATCACCAAATTACACTGTGTAGCTATTGCAAAATACAATAATATGTTGACAATTATCTCAAAGATCAAAGGAGTTTTGGTTAAAATGGAACTGGAATAAACAAAGAAAAATTCAATAATGAGCTACCAAAGGATAGCAGCACATCAGAATAAGGAACTTTCTGAATTATATAAGAAACCAATAAACATATTATACACATTATTTATAAATGGAACTCAATAAATCAATGCCCCTCATTGATATTCTGATCATCATCTTAACCACATTCCAATACAGTTATTCAAGTATGTCTAGCCTATTAGCCTGAGTCTTAAATAGGTTATAACTTAGGAGAAATCCGTTAGAAATAAAAATAGACTTTAACCAGTTTACTTTCAGCTTGTTGCTCTACAACCTTGTTCTAAGCACTGTAGAGTGAAACCTTGCCAAATATTCTACTCTTTCACTTAAGAGACATGAAACTGAATCTAATCTTATCCCTCCAAAAATTTATTTCATATTTAAAAATTAATATCATTGAGTGCCACCTGGAAAATCCATCCCACTTTTATTCACTTTGACAAATACTTCGTCTTTTGTCTTTTCCTCTTTTCTAACATTCTCACTAAAGCCCACCCCATAGAGCATCACAAAATAGAACTGCTTAAGCTAACTTAAAAATATTCGTTTTTCAACTCCTTAGACAATTTTACCATCTGTAGAAAACAACTTTTCAAAAGTTGACTATTTGTCCTCTTATAGTGCACTGAACAACCAACCCACCCACTTCTTCACAGTCTTCCAGTTCAGAAAGAAATTAGTTTGTTTTCATTAACATACCCAAATGCAGAGATTAACTGATTTTATCAAAAACCCTATGCATTTATACAAATTAAAGATAACTTCAAGTCAAGTGAAAATGCAATTTGGACCTTGTTTGAATCTCAATCTAACCACAAAAAGATAATACTAGGGGCTGGGATTGTGGCTTAGTGGTAGAGCACTTGCCTCCCATGTGTGAGGCACTGGGTCGATCCTCAGCACCACATAAAAAATAAATAAAGATATTGTGTCCATCTACAACTAAAACCAATTTTTTAAAAGTTAATACAAGACAATGGAGGAAATCTAAACATCAACTATTAGATTATATAAAGAAATCTTATAATTTTAAAGAAATTTTTTTTTTAGAAAATAATGGCATTTGAAGTTATAAAAAGAGGAAGTCCTTATCTGATGCCTGACGTTTTAGTAGGTAGAAAGGTTTAACATCTAAGATTTAAATTAAAATAATGAAATGAGAGAGTAAAAACTAAGAGTATAAACAAGTGAATGAACAAGATTTGTCAAAATTGATAGTTGTTGAAGCTGGGCATTCATTACACTATTATCTCTGTTCTTTACATTTTTCCATAAAATAATCTGAAAAAAAAAACAGGTGAGGTTGACAAACATCTTTGTGATAGACTGAATAACTGCCTCCAAAGAAGTATGAATATGTTTGAGTATATGGCAAAGGGAAATTAAGTTTGCAGATGAGATGAAGGCTGTTAATCAGCTAATCTTGTGATAGAATGAGAGAAACCTAGATTCTCCTGGTAGGCCCAATAGAATCACAAGCATCTTTAACCATGGAAAAGGGATGAAGAAAAGTCATTGTCAGAGTTATGACATATGAGAAAAATCAACTGGCCACTGCTGGCTTTTAAGATGGAAAGTGGCCATCAGCCAAGACATCATGAACAGCCTCTGAAAGCTATGAAAATCAAGAAAATAAAGTCTCCCCTAAATTCTCCAGAATAGAGTACAACCCTGCCAACACCTTGATTTTAGCCCAGTGACACCCATTTGAGGCTTCTGAACTCCAGAAGATAATAAATTTTTACTGTTCTAAGCCACTACATTTATGGTAATTGTTGAAGTAGCAATAGGGAATTAATACAAATCTTCTAGTAAAATCATAAATTTTTGTTTACCTGAAAGGAGATAAGGTAGAGAGAGATTTCACTGAGAATTCCAATGAAATATGTATTTTTTTCTTTTCTTTTTTTTTTTTTTTTTTTTTTGGTGCTGGAGATTGAATCCAAGGCCTTATGCATGCAAGGCAAGCACTCTACCAACTGAGCCATATCCCTAGCCTGAAATATGTATTCTCATCAAGTAAAGAAAAAAATTTCTAAATCAAATACCATTACCACTTTAAAAGGTAAAACTTATTTCTATTCCCACACCCTACCTTTCCATTTCTGGTAGTCACAACTACTCTTGTGGCTTAATTGTATTACCACTCCTAAATGTTTCAAAATGATATCAGAATATACCATCTCTGCTACTTTTTCACCCCTTTTCTTACATAAAATTAAATTCTTGTATGTCTACTATTAAAACTACTGATTCTACCAATTAGAATAGCAATTAGTATGACCTTAATTCTAGCTATTTCCTTACTGAAAATATTTTTACTTTAATCAAATTCCCCTTGGTCTAATTCCTTTGTCTCTGACAGTTCTGTATTGTTTGTTTTAACCATCCCTGACCTCTCTATAATGCTGAGGCACCCCTAAATTTCCCACTTTCTTAATATTCTTTTTAAAGAAAGTTTTAGATCATCTACTGCTACTCTTGAGTTTTCCTCATACAATTCCCTGTGTCTCCTTTGCTAACTTTACATTCATCTACTCAAATGTTTATCTACTATAAGCATTTATCCCAGATTCAATTTGACTTCTCAGTTTACTGTACTACTAAGGATTTCTAAATGTTTTTAGTTTGCAGAGCAATACACAGGTTTTTAGTCATTTTGTAATAACAAATTAGACTGAACATTGAACAATCCCATCAATTTTTGACAGTAAACTGATTTTATTGTGTTCATTTGGGTAAAGTATTAGATTTCTAATGTCACTGCAATTTATAGCAGAAACACAGAAAATATATAATGACTTTCTCTATCAATCCTTACTTTCTAAATCCAGGTATTAAATCTACATTCAAAACCAACATCACAAAATGATTTGTTTTATTTATAATGAAATATAGGCATCATAATAAAATGTTTATTTCATGCTATTGTTGATTCCAGAGATACTTATTGGAAACATATAATCATAAACACTTAACTGAAAATAAAACACTAATACTGTATTTTCCATTTCAAATTCATTATGTTGATTTATACTATTGTTGAATACTGTAGTCAAAATCATTCTATATACCATCAGTATTAATTGGTAATTCAGGGCATTCAGTAGAAGTAAAATCATACTCTTCTAATATCTTACACAAGAAAATGCCATAGGTAATTTTTGCTGATAAATCGACCAAAAAAGCATTATTTCACTCTTATTATAATTGATTACCTGAGTAAGGTATATGTCCTATTATTAAAGTTTTATTTATAAATAAAATCTTTTGAACAATAAATATCAAAATACCTTCTTGCCACATTCCTTCAGTGACTAAGAAAGTTTCATTTAAGCAATCTACACCCCAACTGTAAAAATGGGCCTATTGTATACTTTTTGGAGGTCTTATTTTCTATTCTTCACAGCTACCTTTTTAAAATCCTTTAAAAACAATTTCTATTGTTTTGGCTTTCTAAAACCGATCTTCTATACATCTTCATAAATAAATATTAACATTACATAGAAAATTAGGAGTGATTCTCCAATATATTTACTATTCATTTCTTTTTTTATAAAAACAAGTATATTACACATTTTAAAAGACTAGCCCTTCAAATATTAAAAAAATAAAAGTTATCTTCTTTTTTAAATTAAAAAAGAAAATAACTCAATAACTCACTACAAATGAAAGTTTTCATAAAGATCACTATTTTGACAAGCAGGAACAAAAAGA
The DNA here is from genome assembly GCA_004024805.1 of Geosciurus inauris. NCBI lineage: Eukaryota > Metazoa > Chordata > Mammalia > Rodentia > Sciuridae > Geosciurus > Geosciurus inauris. Next base: position 14,507 of record PVHX01011160.1, on the reverse strand, counting down.
TCAATTTTCTCTTATGGGAAAAGAATTCTATTAAAAACTTAAAGCAGGGATTCTACTTGATACCTTGACTGAATAGAGTCAAAGTTATGGCTGTTTAATTAATCAGTAACATCAATGGTTTTATAGAACTATAATGTAGTGAATCAATACAAGCACCCTACTTTCAAAAGTATGGAATTTAATCCTATGATTTTGCACAGGCACATCTTCAAATGAAGGCAGAAGGATGTCTTTAGAAATACACTAAACTTAAATAAATAGAAATTTCATTTAATCACTAGTAATAATCCTATAAACATATCTGCAAATTATGTAAGACTTTAGTTCTATATTGAGATATAAACAAAGTATAATGGCACTATTTGCTTCTAAAAACATAAGAAATCTCATACTATTTGTTGACAATATACTAGCACCAAAGAACCTTTTGTGAAAAAATGTGATTGTCCCATATGGTAACTTTAAAAATCTATAAACATGCTTTCTACATGTCTACAATTCCTTACTCAAGCCTTCCCCTATACCCTTATGCACTCAAGAAAAGAAAAGCAGAGTAAATGAAGTATGGAAAAATCAGCCTCTGTTTACTGGTTATTAAAAATATCTTTTAATTATTTTTTGTTCTTAAGCTTGTTAACATCTGAGTCCTAACACAGGTGGTTTAATTCTTCATGGTTTGCCTCCATTACCATTCTTAAAGATGTTCATGCTCTCCTATGTTCTTTAACGACAGAAACATGAAATCATTGTCAGATCAATATATAAGTTATCCCACAAAGTCAACTGTACTAGATTTTACTCTATTGGTTTATAAGTATAGAAATGAAGCAAGTCCACACATTTCAGGGAATTTTCTATAGTTCTTTTTATGGATGAAAACTACAGAAATGTGGAACTACGATTATGATCTTGTGTCAATCTCAGTTACAGAAACACTCAAATACAATGATATGGCAGGGGAATGTGGAGAAAACAGAAATTTTGGAGAAGAGATAGTAATCAAGTATATGTGGGCATTTAATCTCCTTTTAACTTCTCAGGGTCCTTAAAAATCCAACTCTCTATAGTCCGTGTGTTTCTGATTTTATACATATTTACTATAATTTGAGAATCACAATTAATTAGAATCATTTCCCAGCAGAAATTGCAGTAGTTATCTACATGTTGGCACTGACATCATACGCATTTATAAAATAGCTTATAAATGTTTATGAATAGTGAATTAGCTAATTTGAGTTTATTCAGAACTTTAGGGATTATACCATGTGGTACTAGTGATACTTTTATTTTTATCTATTTCTTAACTAGATCTAGAACATCCTGTGTATTTGTACTATCAATCTAATAGTTCTCAACTGTTTCTCTGGAAATAAGAATATTCCTATTTATTCAATAATAACTGAAATAAATTTAACTGAAACTATAATCATCTTTTCCATATTATTTTGAAAATTATATACCATGTTCCTAGAGCAGTATCACTCTTTCAGTGTTGATTTCCTTCTTATTCTTTTTTTTCTTTTCTTTTTTTTGGTAGTGCAGATTGAACTCAGGGGTACTCGACCACTGAGCCACATCCCCAGCCCTATTCTGTGTTTTATGTAGAGACAGGGTCTCACTGAGTTGCTTAGTGCCTCTCCGTTGCTGAGGCTGGCTTTGAACTGGCAATTCTCCTGTCTCAGCCTCCCTAAGTGTTGATGATTTCCTTCTTTATGTAATATAAAATTTATTTCATAAAAGTCCTTTCCAAGAAGTTATTAAAAATAATATCTAGTTTGTTCTTAACACTAATAGCTTGATCCTATTTGCTCAATAAATATCTGACTGCATTTTATGTGGTCAGCACTTTTCATACATCAGTAATACAGATGTGAACAAAATCAAGCCCTGTCTTCATGGAGTTTATATTCTAATGGGATAGGCAAATAAAACTTAAGTAAATATATAATTTAATAACAAGCAATTTTAAGTTTTATTAAGAAAAAATTATCAGGATAAAAGAAGTAAAAGAGTTGAGTAGTGGTCAAGGAGGACCTCTCTGAGAAGGTAACTCAGAACTGAATGGTGTGAAGGAAGCAAGTAAGGTGAAGGGAGTAAGTAACTCTATGGCGGTTGGGCAGGAGGTAGGGAGCGTTCTAAGTAAACAAAAAAATAAATGCCAAAATCCTTGAGACATGCATCATGTCCAAGAAACAGCAATTTAAGTCCTATATACATGGTAAAGAGTAAATTTTTAAAAAGAACCATTGGAATAAAGTCTTGTTTAGGAGCCAGATGATTTAGAGCTCTGGGAGACATAATAGAACATATTTCATTTTTAAGAGAAATGAAAAACCATTGCAGAGTTTAGAGCAGGAATGGCATGATTTAAATTGTAAAAGGTTTCTTCTATCTTATATGAGGTAAGAAGGCTGAATGAAAGCATGAAGAACATATAGAAGGCTATAGTAGCCCAGGCAAGAGATCTGGGAGTCTGGCTCAAAGTAGCAGTGTAAACAATAAAAAGACACGATCAGATTTGGCATATATTTTGAAGGAAGAGTCCACAGAATTATTTATCTTATCAAAGTCTCTCTGCTTCCTTAGGAATTTATCATATTTTCTTTTTCATAAAATGAGAAAGGTGAATGAAAAAGAATACTAAGTTCAAGAACTGAAGAACAGAGTGTTAAACTTACCTTCAACTCTTACCAAACTTGCAGACCTAAGGATACCTTTTCAATTTTCTGGCCTCAGATGTTTTATCAGTAAAATTACAATATTAACACCTTCTTTGCCTTGCCTTTCTTACATGACTATTATGAAGTTCCAATATCTTACAAATGAAGCTCTCAAAACTAATTTTAACTCAACCAACTTGCTAGATTAACAAAAACTCTGTAATTTCACTGTACAACATACAGATAGATACAAATGGTTCACTGAATGCTTAAAACCAGTAAACTACTCTTCAGCTAAAAAACCCACATTCTACTGCTACCAGATTAATTAGGTGTGGACCAGTTAACCACCTGGATGAAATTATACACACACACACACACACACACACACACACACGGACTTAACACTGAGTTTGTTTCAAAAGCATAAGTCCTTATACTACTTTAATAAATCAAAACTGCAAGTTATACATATAAATTTGGAATGATTTATAGAAGAGAAATCCACACAGAACTCCAATCAGAGTAACCATAGTCACTCATTTTAAGTGAGGCCTGAGTGAAGCAGGAAGAACACATAGAGGCTATAGTAGTTCAGGCAAGAGATGGCAACTCAATAAAATAAGTCTTGGTAATTCATCACATGATTTGTACACTATATGTTTCCAAACAGTTTTCTGCTTTAATCTCTTTCAATTAACCAACCATAAATATACTGCTTTATTCATTTAAAAAGTATATCAATGCCTACTGTAATGGTCCTCAATATTAACTATATATAAAAATCTCCTTTAGGGCCTTTTTTTAAAAAATGCAACTATCTAGGCCCTATCCATAGAGATTTTGATGCTCCTATGCTGGAGTGGAACCAGAAGTCTCTTTTAGACAGTCTCTTTTAGACAGCAGAGTTGGTAACCACTGGGCTGCTAAGTAGTATACATTCCAACAATAAAGAAGTAAAAAAACTAAAATAAAACAGCATATTTTCATTTTGAAGAGTTCACAGTATAACAGCAGTGATAGGTTTTTAAAAAATCACAAGGCACTAAATTTACACTATAGATATATGTCAGGAGCCATAGGAAAACAAAGAGAAAAAATAAATAACCTTGGTAGGTAGATGAGGCAGCAGTGGCCAGAGCCAGTATCACAGTGGTGATGACTGAACTATAAGGTAAAGGTTAAATTGGGAGTTCTTCAATTATATTAAAGGTGGAAAAGTCATTTTAGTCAGAAGCTACAGAACATAAAAAGGCATAAGATATGTGACAATATAATGCTTTCAGGGAGCAAAAAATGCTTTAGGAACCAGAGAAATGAGGATGGAAAGGTAAACAGGAACCCCTTCTGAAGGAAACTATATAGAAATCAAGTTAAGCAGTTCGAAATGTGTTATATAAAGCAGTGGTTTAAAATTGTCTTTCAAAGAATTCAATTCAGGAAAAACGGTTCACGTCTTTCACAAATAACAGGGGCATTCAAATACATACAGAACTTAAAACAAAATGTAGTAAACTGATGTTCTAACCTTTTTTTCTATGTTCTTGAAGTTCTTATAGATATTTCATTGATTGTAAAGGGTACAGCTTTACACTTTTCTTTCTTAAAGTTAACAATGCCCTAAAACCTGTCTGTGGATGTTATACAACAGAAACCAAATATTTTTAAAATTTGTCTTCATTGACTATACAATTTATTGTTATGATTTATAAGATAATATATGCCAATAAAGTACATTTATTTATTTATCCTAATAAGTGTTATTTACCAGGATTTTACTCTTTTTTTTTGGTAGACAAACCCTGCTCTAGGGAAACCAACATAGAATTTTTAAAAGGAAAACGACCAGATTAACATTGTATTTCAGAAGTAACAATATTACAACAAACTAAAGTGTAATGAGGCAAAATAAGAAGTGAGGAAGTGAGTTAGGAAGTGGTTTCAAGAGACCAAGCAAGAAAATATGATGGAATGAAGAGTACTGGTAATGGACAAAAGGGAATAAATTTTAGAAACACTAAGGAAATAGAATGACTTGATGACTCATCAGATAGTAGAAAGGCAAATGGTTTTCAAAGGAGCAGAGTCTAGATGTACACTTTAATTATGGCCATGTTGAAAAGGTAGAAAAGGAGTTGGCCAAAAGGTGCCAATTCCTCAGCAGTACAAATAAAATATTCTTTGGCACATTTAATAGTGTGTCTAAATGAAGTCCTCATTTTAATAACAGCTCTAATTATGGAATTTTCTTAATCCATTTTTATATATTTTATTATAGACTAGGTACCCTATAATAATACAATCATAACCATTTTCTAAAATTAACTGGACTCCTATTCAAAAATGCCACAGTACCTTCCCCATTTAGTAAGACTTCAGTACTATTAGTACATAGTTTATATAGCTATCTAGCCTTATAAGTTTTGAAAATCATTGCCTATTATAATATATACTATTATAAGTTATATTTGTTCTACCAAAAAAGGCAATTTTAAAAATGTAATGTACATTTTTATCACCCTTTTCAATCTATGCATTACCTTCACCTTATTGTCTTCTCTCATTTTCCAATAACCCCTTTCAGATAAGAAGAGATGAAATATTTATTCCCATAATACAGATGCAGGAATGAAGGTTCAAGGGAGATAAAAGCCTTGCCCAAGATAATCTAGCTGGCAAACAACACAAGTAAAACACAAATTTTCTGACTCCTAAGCCAGTGTTCTTCCTACCATGCCATATATTTTTGAAGTAGTACATACTTAACTGCTGCCACTTCCATGACCATCTCTTGTCTAAATATTCCATTTCATGTTCTTACATTCATAGGTTTTTCTGAAATATTTGATCTGAATATTTTCTCTACCAGCTTTATAACCTCGACTGCCCTTCAGACATCTATCTTTTCTATACCAATGTATCTCCAGAAAAATTCTCCAGAATCACTATTATATCCATAAATTGAGGGAAATTTTTTTAGAATATTGGAATGGAAATGGCAATATGTCAAAGATTAACACATCAGAGCCCAATTCCCTTGCCTAGCAGTTCAAATTTGGCCTCTGGAATTCTGGGACACATTTGTCCCATAACCATAACCACTACTAAGCCCTTCCTCAATCTGACAAAATATCTATTATTTCATATTGAGAAAAAAACATCACTATTGTAAACAAATTCCACAGTGTGGGTTAGAATTAAATCTGTTGATTTAAACTAATTATGAATAAATTGGCTTTTAAATTGACTAATAACTAGAGTTTTAATGCTTTTATAATGAGGAATAGAGGCTGAAGCAATGATTGAAACTTATTTCATTTATACATCATTTTTTACTACAAAAGAATTCTTGAATAATTCCCCAAAAAAGTTCCTTAAAGTATCAAAATATTTGGTACTTAATTTCTGTCATTTCTATAGTTTATTATTTTTTCTTACACATTCAAGCACATTTACAAAACTATACTCATTTGTATCATACAAATGACTTAAAGCTTTTTCTTGCATAAACCATGTCAAAAGCACATTTCAAAGTAACCTTAAAAAGTACAATAAAGATTATAAATCACTTTAGAACATAAAATATTGTAATATCTCTACATATTAACATAATGCTTGTTTTGTAAATTCTCATCTCAGAAACTCTTTATATATTTTTGCTTATTCATGAGAAATTCAACTTCAAAGTATAATTACCTAAAATATTTTCTCACTAAAATGTACATTAGCTATTTTTGAGTTCTTACAAGTATTACAAGTTCTCACAAGTAGTAAGACCATGAATTTGTTTACTTATACATTTACAAAGAATCTAAAAACCTGGGGATGTTTCTATGTTTGTAATTTTAAGGCAATGCCATTAGACACTTTAAAATAGCTGTATTTATCTAGTCATTATCTACTTAATTCTAGCAACATGTTAATAGCTTTATTCATTTTATACTGGACATTGAAACAGAATAACAATTAGTTTCTCTGAATGCCAATACAGGAAACCAAGGGATTATTTTCTCCTTTAGTTTACCACTTATACATAAATATATTTTGTCCACTATTGGGTGAACAAAACATTATCTTGCAAATTCTACTTTTGGTGTGTACTTATTTCTCCCCCTAAACTGTCACTGCTTTTTAAGTTGATGCTTAGAATATCCTTATTACTTCAAATTGACTCTCCACTGGGTTCTCTGCAAGAGACTCTGAGGCTGACATCTCAAAAATTTCCAGTCCCTAACGTATGTGCGTTTGTGTGTGTTTCCCCTGTTTCTTTGCAACAACAGAATAAAGAAATGACAGGCATTAAGCCAACTCAAAACTTACCTTGCAAATCTGGAAATACTCTGAAGTCAAGGTTTCCTGAATCTCCTCTCTAAGAATCCCTGCAGTCCCTCCTGGATGCAGGGAACCACTTCCAGCCCCACCACCACTGTTACTGCCACTGCTGCTACCACTGCCAGGGGAGGAGGCAGTTAAGCCATCCAAAACTTTTCGGAAATTAAACTTCTTCATTTTAAACACTGTTGAGAAATTCAAAGGGAAAGAGAAAGGGGTGACTTAACACATGGAATTATATCAGGTAAAAGCTTTTATCTTTTCATTAGCCAAGCCAATAGTAGACAATCCCCATTTTATAAGCATTGGCTATTAACTGGGGGGAAAACAGAAAAAGAGGCTTCATTTTGTCAAATTTAAATTCTAAAAAACGTATCTTTATAAATAAAACACAACTCCAAGAGCAACAGTCTTCCCTCCTCATACATAAGCTTTTCAAGGGCTTTCTCCCCAGCTGTAGCTACGCTTTATCAGCACTGGGGTAAAAATAAAAGGCAGTGTCATCATCGTCATTAGCATTATATCATCATTATACAATCACACCAGAGTCCAATAGACTAAGACCCCCTGTGTCTCTCTTAAAGGCGGGCTTTCCTTCTAAAGGTTCAGTTCAGAATATTTTATTTTCATAAAAACGATGTTGCGGGGGAGCCAGTATTTACTCTGCCACCATCTTCCGGGCTCTCTCCCCATCATAGTCAACGCTCCTTTTTTCTCACTAGGGAATTTGGGGAGTGAGAGGCAAAAGTGCATTTTTCCGTCCCCAAATCCAACAGACCAAATCCCAAAATCATCTGGGGGTGACCCAGAGGCACAGCCGACGGGAAGGGCAAGCGGCGACAGCGGCTGCCTCCACTAGTCCCTCTGCCTCCCCCTCCCTCTCCTGGTCTCCTGCCCCCTTTTCTCCCCACGTCGCTTGCCCCCAACCCCCGCCCGCAGCCGTTGCTGCTCTCGTCCGCCCGCGGTCCGCTCCCTCCGCAGCAAGGTGGCGGCTCTCAGGGGACGTGAGGCGGTGGCGGCAACGGCTGCGGCCCGAACCCGACGCTCCCGTGTCCCTCCCCTGGGCCGAGCACAGTGGCGCGGAGCTCCTGCCCGCGGGCGCGCGAACACACAAACCCCCTCACACCGTCGCGCGCCCATCTGGAATACAAACACTCTCACAGATTTTCTCGCGGGCGCTCTCACACCTACACATGCACACTCGCGCGCGCGCACACACGCGTACACACACACACACACAGGTGTGAGCGAGCCGCGGCTAGACGGCGGTGGCGTCCTGCCGAATGAATATCTGACCCGGGACTAGGCACCTTCCTCAGACGCCACTAGCCGCCTGTCAGCCCGAGAAGCTGAATGCGCGCAGGGCGGCGAGTTCACAGGCGTTGGTCTGGCGGAGCTGCGGCCGCTTCTCCGATACCTCCGGTCGCGGCGCCAGGCGCTCTCCGAGGTCCTAACCGAGCAGGCGGGCTCCACCACAGGCTCCGCCTTCCCGCCGTGGGAGGCAAGCCCCGCCCCGCTCCGGCCCCTCGTTCGCTCCGCCCCCCATCCCCGGCTGCGCGGGCGGGGAGAAAGGGCGGAGCGGTCGGGGACGTCAAATAGCAGGAGCCGCCTTGCCGCCAATCCTAGACTCCGTAGCGCTAAGTTCCGTAGTCTCCAGGCGCCGAAGAAATTTGAGGATAGGCCGGAGGAAAAGCCAATGAAAGGGGGAGGGGAGAATTTAGAAAAGTAGGTGATGGTATTTGATTGACAGCAATTTTGGCCAGTATACCCGGGCGGTCTTTTCGGGGGCTGTAATTGGCGCTACCTGTTGAAGGACGCAAGTGTAAATCAATAGAATGCCTGCAAACGTGAGAACTTGGACGCCTGGAGTCAGCCTGCAGGGCTGCCTTAGCTCCTGCTTTCGGTGATGTTATGAACAGAACGTGTGTTTCGTAGCTTTTCACCCCTGAGAACCTCTTCCCGCTCGCCAGGTGCATCTCTCCCCTGCTACTTGCATTCAACTTCTATTTGCGATTAACCTCTACTGAACTGTTACCTATTAATGGCTTAACGGGTTATTTCTGCCAGAGTGAATTGCATTTCAATTGAGTTTTGACTATATAGGCTTGAAGATCATAAGGAATTGATTACTCACATTGTTCACTCTTATAAGTGCAATTACTCCTTTCACCCATCTTCACATATCCAAAGATACTTAATTCTTAAAAGAAGTATTTCTCTCAGTAAACCCGATAATACATTTCAAATGTTTTCTGTGAGTCACAATAATCATTTTGGAAGCTGCACCACTCGGTGCCTTGCATCTGGATGGAAAGATGTCCTTTAGAGCGCTGCCTTGTTGTTCAACTGGGGAAAATTTGGACCTAGTTCTGTCAATCTGTGAAAAGGAAGGCTGCTCACAGCTAACTGTATACTTAAGTTTGGGAAACACAACAGAGCTCATAAGTAATTATCTCAAATATTTATTGTCTTACATCTTAAAGATCTAGAATGACACCTTTCCCCCTCCCACCCCTCATTCGGAGGGAGGGTGATAGAGAAAGAAGACGACTTGCAAGAGAAATGACTTGCCTAAGCACAAAGCAAGGAAGTAGTGGAAAAGGAATGGAGCTCAGTTTTTCAGATCCTCAGCTCAATGCTCATACTCTCATGTGGAATGTCTGTTTACTCCTTTTTGTGACCTCCTTATATTGTCTTTTATTGTTACATCTAAACAGTAACTCTTGAAGGCAGTCATGAGATTGTATATTTCTCCTAGCTCGTTTAGTAGTTGGCACAATAATTCACTTGTAATAACGCTCTTATAGCATTTGAACAAAAGATATACAAGATGATATCCAGTTATATCATGTGTGGGAGAGGTAAGAACAAATGCCATGTCTTTGTAACCTAGATCTTGGTAGGTTTTTCCCCCCTTATTGGTGGTGTTGGGGATTGAACCCAGGCCTTGATGCATGCAAGGCAAGCACTCTACCAACTGAGCTATATCCCCAGCCCCCCTTGCTAGGGTTTTGAATCCTATATTGGACTTGTATATGTATGCACTCTCTTCTCACCTTTTTCCTTCTTCTTGGCTCATTGCTCATCTCCAAACAGGGGTGCCAATTAAAGCTGAAGAGTTTGCTTTACTCTTTTTATGCCTTTTTTTCTTTTCAAAGGGAAAAGAGTTTTTCTTAACTGTTGGTGCACTAGACATTGCCATCTAGAATAATGGGTTTAGATGCCCTCCTTCCCTTCATCAGCAAGTCTGCCTGCGACTCCTTAGTTGTCAAATAAGTGAAAACTGAAAAAAAAAATGAAAGCCTATAATAAATGGTGGTCTGGTCTTTTGATGATAGTGAAGAAAGAAAATATCCCAGTTCAGCAAAGTGAGATGTAATGTTTACAAGCAAAACTCCTTAAATCACCCATCAGCAGCACCATACTGTCATAAACTAGTTGGTAGTTTTGATTCAAAAACTTTGGGAAGAGCTGAAAAAGAAAAAGCATACAAAACAGGCTGACAAAGACTCTTCTTGAAAACCAGGGAGAGAATTCAAGGCCCTGCTTGAGTTAAAAAGATGTGATAGAGGAGATATCCCTTCAGATGGGACCACAAATAGGCATGAGAAGTAGAAGAAAAACCATGTTAGAATAGAGAAATGTTTCCAAATAAATATTAGAAACCCAAAAAACTAACCATGGTGGACAGCATAATGTATTATACATAGTAAGCACTCAGTAAATATTAATTTGTTTTTTTTTTGAAAAAGGACAACACTCTGCTAATTTAATGTGAAAATCAAATAATATGATTTACATGTTAATTTAAGGAGAAAAGTTATATGATATTAATACAGAAAAAGTATTTGTCAAAATACAACTCCAATTTATGATAAAAAGTGTGCAAAATAAAACTAAAGAAAAAGGTTCTCAGTCTAATGAAAAACCAAATACAAATATTATAGAGCTGATTTTATTTTTAATAGTGAAATATTGACTGCTCCTCTTTAAAGATATGGAGTAGGCATCATGGATGTCCATGTGTTTTTAAAGTAGGTTTTGTTTTTTTTTTTTTGCCACCAGGGATTGAACCCAGTGTTGCTTTACCACTGAAGCACATCCACAGAACTTTTTATTTTTTATTTTGAGACAGGGTTGCACTCAGATGCTTAGGACGTCCTTAAGTTGCTGAGGCTGGCCTTGAACTTGCGATCCTCTTGCCTCAGCCTCCCACACCCAGCAGGTTTCATTTTTTTTTTATTAGTTTATTTAATTGCATTTCAAGTCATAGTACATATATAGAGCTCAGTTTTTCCATTTCCCTGGTTGCAAACCAGATAAAGTCACACCAATTGTGTCTTCATACATGCACCAAGGGTAGTGATGACGATCTCAATCAACCATCTTTACTATACCCATTCCCCTTTCTCACCCTCCTCCTCCCCCATGCCGCGTCCAGAGTTACTCCATTTCTCTTATGTTTCCCGTTCCCACCCCTCTTATGTATCAGCATCCACTAATCAGAGAGAACTTTCGGCATTTGGTTTTTTGGGATTGGCTTACTTCACTTAGCATAATGCTTTCCAATTCCATCCATTTTCCTGCAAATGCCATAATTTTATTCTCTTTTATTGCTGAATAATATTCCATGGTGTATATGTACCACAGTTTCTTTATCCATTCATCTATTGAAGGACATCTGGGTTGCTTTCACAGTTTTCCAATTGTGAATTGTGCTACTATAAACATTGAAGTGGCTGCTTTACTGTAGTGTGCTGTAGTAAATATTAATTTGAATAAATGAAAGCAAATAAAATCTTAAAGTAATTGCAATCTGAAAGAGAAATATCCTGTAAGCAGAACATATTGTGATGCCAATTTACAGACCATGAGTAAAGTATAGAAATGAGCAAGAAGCAGAGTGCATTTTGTATGTGAGGGAACACCATAAATAATTGTAACCTAAAAATCTTACCAAGTAAGAGAAGCCTAAGATCTGTAGAAATAAATTCCATCTTGAAGGAAACAAAATGTATCCAAAAGCCAAGCGGGAATTCATTCACATTAGCAAGTATGCACATTTCTAATCTGCTTTCTGGGAGATACTGAGTCCTGCACTGAGCAACCTTATTTATCACCCACTTCTGACTCAATCAAGTTATAGCACAATCCTTATTATTTTCCAGTCTAGACATTAGAATTTCATTAAGAGAACACAGCTGAAAAGCCAGGTTCTACCTATATCCTCTCTGGCAAATTTTTCAAGAGATTAAGAAAATTATCCTTCCTTCTTAAATCTTCATCTGATTTTTTTCTGACCCTATTATACAGGGGTATGGTTGTTATTGTCAGTTTTCTCTCTATGACAGGAAATATAAACCAGCATTAAAATCCCTCATTCATCCTAGACCAAGCCCACAAAGGGAGAAACCACAGGGTTAATTAAATAATGTCGTGGCTCTCATGAGTTTCAGACAAACAGGCAGGGGTCATTAGGAAAGAACCAAATCATACAAAGTATGGCTCAGCATACAATCAATAACAGAATTGCAAACAGAACTTATGCCTTCTAGGACAAAACTCAAATATTTGCTATTAAATCTGTAATTAAAATCAGTTCTTTGTGCATATTCTAAAATAAATGTTCACATACTCACCTATCACCTTGTGATATGGTAAGAGAAGGGGATTTAATGTTAGGACTGGCCTAAGTTTAATAAATGTGGCAATAACAAGCATCTAATCTCAATTTTCCCTTGTATATAAGAACAAATATAGGCTGTTATGAGAAATAAATGAAATTAGTTATGTAAAACAACTGTACAATACAAACCACTTACAAATATATTATTATTTTCAGTCTTTTATTTTTGTGAATTCATTTATGGGAATTGGCTTTAAACTGGAATCTATCTTCTCTTTTCTAATAATATAAAAGTCCTTTGTATCAGAAGTTGAAACTGAAGGAGAGAATAAGGGCTTAGACTGGATGACTTTTAAGATTTTTTTCTCAATCCAAAATTATGTCTTTTTATAATTTGTTTAATCAAGGTTTACTGCACTCTCACTAAACAGTACAAAGCCTTGTTGTAATTAGAAGGGTACCCATGTAGGCACCTGCCAATAAAGATGAACTGTAGCACACAGTAGGGAAAAACACAGGAATCCTCAAACGTGTCCTTTTACCAATTAGAGATTTCTGGAAGTGACATCTTTCTTAATATTTCTACATATGGGCATGTATATCAGACAATAAAAGTAAAATGTGTTTGTTACAGAAACTTTAGTAAATCTATACATTTATTTCTAATCCTTTGTAGGATATTTTTAAACCAATTAGAAGCGTCCAGTATATGCTGTTTTGATTTTTTTCTAACTAAACATTTTGTGGTGAACTTCCTGCATTTCATTAAATATCGTTTAAGCACACCAACTTTGAATGTCAATATTATATTCAATCATATGTATACTATATAATTTATTTAATCATTTCCATATTTGTGGATATTTTATTTATAACTTCATAATATTATAAATAATGAAATAAATACTGTTCACTAAATAATTTATAAAGTTTCCATTTTAGGGGTCTTTGTAAATAATGTAAATAATGTCTTCATACATAATTCTTAATTTTATTTTTAAAAGGTTTCACAAATGTATATCCTCATTAAGAGCAGAATTTTCTGTGAAGACTTGTTACAGTGAACTTCTGAAAAGTGAAATCTCATACCACCTACATTATTTTTTTGTTGCTGTTTAGATGTTGACAAAATTCAAAGAAGTTTTAAATGGTGAGTGAGCATAATCAACATGACAGACCAGGAAAGCATGACAAAGTTGTGGTTTCAGTTTAGAGAGAGAAACATATTATACAAGTTTTCATAAACTTTAAAGTTGGAAAGAAAGAGTAATCCATATTTTCAAAAAATGATAACAAATTTCCAGTTTCATCAATAAATAAAAGTCATAATTTTGTTGTATGATATTGTTATTTGAGAGGGAAATGAAAAAAATAAGAAGAGAGCTGCAAGGGTAAAGAAAGACTTAGAGACAAATCCACAGAAAAATTTCATGGGAAAACAATCCAATCTTAAAAGAATATTAGAAACGTAAAACCAGTTTGGGTTTTTGTAATTATAGACAAAATAAGTAGAGATGTGAATCCTTGGAATTTGCTATTCAGAAAGCTGAAGTTGGTGGCACGATTCAGGCCACATATCATAGATTCTTTGACTTTGATCCAGATGATTAAAAACTACAAAGATTTCTTGGGCTTGAATTATGGAGACAAGAGGAAACTGTCGTAGACAGAGCCTCTCATTTCTGGAAGATTTTTTTAAATTTAGTTATTTTATTTAAATGCATTTCAAGTCATAGTACATAACCAGAGCTCAGTTTTTCCATTTCTCTGATTGCAAACCAGATAAAGTCACACCATTAGAGTCTTCATAGATGTGCCAGGGGTAGTAATGACCATCTCAGACAACCATCATTACTATGCCCATTCCCCTTTCCTTCCTCCCACCTCCC
>PVHX01011159.1:0-65825 GCA_004024805.1 Geosciurus inauris | reverse complement strand
ACCGCGCGCAGGAGCCTGGGGGCGGGGAGGTGGGCGGGGCCTCTGGGAGCGTGTCGGGCTAGGCCAATGAGCCGCGGCGCCGGCGCCCGGAGCGCAGGATGGACGGGGCGGGCGCTCCCTGGGGGCGGGGCGAGGAGGTGGGCCGGGCGGGTGGGGAGGTGGAGAAGGGCTCCTGGGTCACCCCGAAAGGGCGGGCCAGGGCTCACCCCGGAAGGGTGGTGTCTGGGTCGCTCGGAGAGGGCTGGTTTCCCCAGGCCGCGCCCGAGCTGCCCGGCGGAGGCAGGTCCACGAGCTCACTTCGGCCAGTTTCCCGCAGCCCCGCGCACCCGGGATGGGCAGGGCGGCAGGCACAGCCCCTGGCTTCCCTGCAGGGTCCCCGCCCTGGACTGTCTGAAGATGAAGGCCGCCCAGGGCCCGACTGTAGCTGGGCAGAGATTGGCAAAACCTTGGAAAGGCCTCAGTGAGCCTCCAAATCCGGTTCCCACGGGGGACAGCACCCTGCTGTAGGAGGTGAGGCAAAGCTGCCCTGACGGGGCCTGGCAGGCCGAGCCGGGTCTCCTTGCTTCTGCCTAGCACCATGCCTGGGGCTCTGGCTGGATGAGGAAAGGCGGGCACTGTGGGCCTAAGGAGGCCCCTGGCACAGCACTCAGTCAGCCCGGGGCCCACGGAAAGCACGGTCTGAGCACAGTCAGCAACCACTCTGGCCTCGATTTCCCTTTAGAAGCACGGAGCCTAGCCCAGCTGCAGTGCTGGAGGTTGTCCTTGTCCTCCCTCCTGTGGACACTGTGTGCTGGAGACCAGGAGTTTTCAGATGTTTGGGGGAGGCAAACCTGACTGGTTCTTCAAGGTCAAGGGGCTGGAGAGTGTAGTCTGCAGTGCTGTCCTCTCGTCCTCTCCCTAGGCCTCTCTACCCGCCTCCAGCCTGGTGACTCAGCACCCGCACCCAGAGCAACTGGACTTTTGCCCCTTGATCGCTCCCAAGCTCTGCCAGCCTCCTGCTGGATCCCTCCCTGGCCTCCCTACAGCGTCTGCCCAGGATGCAGGGAGCCACAGTCCCCAAGGGCCAGGGCCGGTCCCTCAGCAAGATGGACACTCTGGTTCGGCGCTGGGTGATTCCACTCACCTACCTGCTGGCTGCGCTGGAGCTTACCTGCCTGTTCATGCAGTTCTCCATCCTGCCAGTGAGTAACGCCCCCACAGGCCACTCCCGAGGCCCCTCACTGCCCCTCTTGCTGTCCAGGTGGGTGGTAGCAGGGAAAAAGACAGTGGCTTGACCCTGCCATGCCCCTCGCGCCAGGGACCCCGTGCCATCCTCATGACCCCTCATCAGCGTACATTGGGCTGTCTGGCTGTCCCAGCAGCCCTGGACAGAGCCACCCCCACGGCCACCCCTCCACATGACTCTCCCAGCCCTGTGCCTCCTGCCTCCCCCTGGGGCCTTTGCCCTGTCCATCCCCTGTCTGACGCCTCCTGGGCTCATGTCCTGGCTGTGCACAGGCCTCTGGCTAAGTCACCCCCTCAGAGAGGCCTTTCCCACCCCTGCCTGTACCTGAGTGTCGTGCTCCCAACAGCATGTTGTCCTGCTCCATGATTCCTGTCTCCTGTCCCTTTACTGGACATTTATGCCGTTTGTTTTTCTCTCCCCATAGAATGTGAGGGTAGGGTTTGCCAGGACTGGTTCCCTCAGCTCAGCCTGGCTCATGGCAAGTGGCTAAGTGGTCGTTATTGGCTGCCAGGTGCCCCCCACCCATCTTCTGTTCATCCCACTTTTCACTCTTGTTTATTCATTCAACAAACCTCTATGGAGGTGGCCCACAGTGTCTCATCTTCCATGGGCAACAGCACCTGGGGAGTTTGGAAGAACCCCCAGGCTCTTTTCTGTCTTTGTGATCATCAGTTTCTATTTGAATGAGGAGATTGGGCTCTCTAGATGCTGTAAGTTGCAGTTCTTTTTTTTTTTTTAATTTTTTTAGACATTGATAGGCCATTATTTTATTCATTTATTTTTATGTGGTGCTGAGCATCAAACCCAGTGCCTCACACATGCTAGGCAAGCGCTCTGCCATTGAGCCACAACCCCAGCCCTAAATTGCAGTTCTTAAAAGCAGATAAAGCTGGGCACAGTGGTACACGCCGGTGATCCCAGCTACTCAGGAGGAGGAGGCAGGAGCAT
This sequence comes from Geosciurus inauris, assembly GCA_004024805.1. NCBI lineage: Eukaryota > Metazoa > Chordata > Mammalia > Rodentia > Sciuridae > Geosciurus > Geosciurus inauris. Next base: position 63,652 of record PVHX01011159.1, on the reverse strand, counting down.
TGCAAGTTCAAGGCCAGCATCAGCAACTTAGCAAGGTCCTGTCCAAAACAAAATAAAAAGGGTTGCAGGGTGCAGCTCAGTGTGCCCATGAGTTCAATCCCTGGTACCAAACCCAAACACACAAAAGTTCCCATGGAGAGGGCTGGGGATGTAGCTGTTGGTAGAGAGCTTGCCTCGCATGCACAAGGCCCTGCGTTCAATCCTCAGCACCACACACACACACAGAGTTCCCGTGGAGACTTGGGGCCTAGGCTCCCTGAAGCAAAGGGCTGATTTGCTCCATGCTGGGCTCAGGTCAAGGCCTACTCAGGGTGCCACTGGCCCCCAGGCTGGGCAGCACTGAGGTCCCAGTGCCCACCATGGTCATGACTGAGGTCAGTTCCCCACTCATGTTATCCCCAAAGAGGCTCCGGGACACTTTGGAACAAAGTTACACATCACCAAAATGCCGGGCTGAGTGAGGGCCACCCCAGAGCTTCTACCTCTGGGAGGCCAGCTGGGGCCCAGAGCGTCCCTGCACCTCTGCCCTCCCTCCAGGCCTGGGGGTCTGGGTGGGAGTGAGTGTTGATTGGCCTTTGTCACCATTCCCAGCATGGCTGGCCCCCTCTCACCAGGCCTCCCAAGCCCAGCTCATGCCCTGCAGGGGATCTGGGTTCCAGCCCTGGCAGCAGGGGAGCCTGGGCAGGTTAGAGACAGGCGGTGGCCCTCCCTTACAAGCTTCACAGAGGAGGAGGCATGTGAGCCCTCAGAACAGCCCACAGCATGGCACCTCCAGCCTGCCACGGCTCTCACGGGGAGGGCAGCTCGTCCGGCATGTCTGTATTGAGCGCCCACGAGCAGACCCTGTTCTCTGACTGGGACAGCAGAACCAAAGGACTAAACATTCACATCCTCAGAGGGACGGCACACTGTCCATCACAGCAAACTGTTCAGGGGTACAGTGGGGAAACAAACGGAAGCATGGTTGGAGAGACAGAACCCAAGGCCATGTGGCAGTTTGGGGGTCAGGAAGACTTCACTGAGAAGACTGCATTGATGCTAAGGCTTGGAGGAAGCAGGTGAGGCACGGCCGGTGCAAAAGCCTTGGGGCACTGGTGAGATTCCTGCATCTGGAGCGGAGTGAGTGGACAGAGGGCAAGGCCGGAGAGGGCCATGTCCAGGAGATGCTCTGAGGACTCCAGGATGGTGGTGGCTGTGGGGGAATGTGTTTCTGGATCTCCTGCTGATGGACTAGATGTAGCTCTGAGAAGGGGGTCAGAGGTGGCACTGAGAAGTTAGCCCTGAGCCCTTGGGAGGATGGAGGTGTCGCAATGGAGAGGCGCCGCTGCAGGCGGAGCCAGCTGGCATGCTTTACACTGAGGTGATTTCAGAAAGCAGGGGAGAGGTCCCTCCAGCATGGACGTGGCCCCTAGAGTGGACTCCCCCTGGAGGAAAGGGAGGCTTAGAGGTCAGGGTGAGCAAGAGGAACCTGAAGAGGTGGCTGAGAAGGAGCAGGGGCCCAGGACTGTCCAGAAGATAGGGTCGCAGAGGAGGGAGGGAGCCAGAGGCAGGTGCCCCCGGGAGTGGGTGAAGCTGACCATGGCAGAGGACAAGCCACTGCAGGAGGCGGCAGGTGGAGAAGCTGGCGGGGAAGAGGGAGCGCCTGCTTCAGGAGGTGGGAGGCAGACAGGTGGACTGAGGCAGCGGGCAGGGCGGCTGCAGGGAAGAGGCGGGAGTGAGCGTGCTGCCCGGGGCCCAGGAGCGGAGCTGTGGAGCCATCCGTCCTCAGGGATGAGAATTCAGCTCCTCAGGAGGGAGGGCAGGTGGAGGGCGGGAAGGGGAGCAGAAGGCAGGGGCTGAAGGAAGAGGAGCGGGTGGAGTGCGGGGGATCAGAGGAGAGAGTGGACACGCTGTCCCATGCGGGGTGGGGGTGGCTGTCCAATCAAACTCACTGAGACAGCAAGCACATGGCAGTTCAGGCCTTGCCACCAGGAGTGTGGGGGCACTCAAACTGGCCTGGGATGCCCCAGAAAGGGCTTTGGGAGAAGTCCAGGGTTTGAGGCAGGAGAGGCGGAGCATGGGTGACCGGGGCTGCCATCACAAGGGACCAGAAACCGGGGGTTTCGGAACCACTGAAGCTGAAGCCTCGGGGTGCCAGAGGCTGGAAGTCTGAGGTCAAGGTGGCAGCAAGGCCAGGCTCCCTCTGAAGGGGCAAGGCGGGTCCTTCCAGGCCCTCCCCGTGCCTGGCTGCCACAGCACCACTCCAGACCCTGCCCCTGTCTTCGTGTCCTTTGACACGCTCGTCCCTGTGTGTGCGTCTTTATCCACAAGACCCTGCTGAAAAGGGCAGCAGTCACGCTGGACCAAGGCCCACCCTAACGTCCTCACTTAAACTCAGTTGCCTCCACGAAGACCCTACTTCCAAATAAGGTCACATTCTGAAGTGCCACGGGTTAGGGCTGCAACATGAAGGCAGTCCTGATTCTGGAGCAGAGGGTGGAACTCAGGTGGGGAGGACTGGACAGGACGGGGTCTGAGGTCCCAGGGACTCCTTGGGTTCTCTGGAGGGATGCTTCCATGCCCTGGGCCTCCCCCAGGGGCAGCCTCCAAGAGGGGCTAAGGACTGGGAGCTTCACAGAGCACACTGTGCCTTCATGGGCAGTGGGCCACCTCCTGTATCATTAAGATGCTTGAGATACTCTGGGCAGGACAATGTGACAGTCTCCCCCACAGATCCTTGAGTGAAGCAAACAGCAGGTGCCTCTCCGTGTCCCACCTGAAGTGTGTCCTGCAGAGGGAGAGGAGGGCCAGCAGCACCTTCTCTGGGCATGGCACCCTTAGGCCAGTACAGACTCCCACCTGTGGGAGGAGGGGCAGGGTCCTGCAGAGAAGGACCTCCAGGCCACACTGCCCGGTCAGAGCCCAGCCCTCTGCTTCCTCCCACCCCATCCAGGGCCGTCCTTCATCCCCTGCCCATCCAAGGGCTCGGGGACTCCAGGTCCTTCCCATGGGCCCCCAACTGTGTTTCAGTATCTGTCCCGGAGGCTGGGCCTGGATTCTGTCGCCTTCGGCTACCTGCAGACGACCTTCGGGGTGCTTCAGCTACTGGGCGGGCCGGTGTTTGGCAGGTACAGAGGAGGGGAGTGTGTGTCCCTTCATCCACGATGACCCAGGGCCACTCCTCAGAGGCCATGAACTGTGTCCTGCCAGGTCCCTTGAGCTCACACTGGGCCACGAAAGGTGGCATCACCTGTTTTTCACAGAGAGGCCGGCTCAGGTGCCTCTTCTACGTTCCCAGGGGGCCCCACCCGTGACATCCCCTAATGTCCAGAGAGAGGATTTAATTGTTGAAGATCTCGTGTCTGTCCATGCCAGGTGCAGTGAGCTGAGAGTCTCACCATCAGTCGCCAGGCGCGAGCTCCAGGCATGCAGAGCCCTGGGTGCCCCAAGTCCCCTGGGTCAGGGTGTTGCAGGAACACTAAGCTGGGACATCAGACACACAGAGACCTCTTGGTGACAGTGGCACAGAACAGTGGGCCAGAGGGAGTCAAGTCAACTTGCCCACCCAGGGAGCCGCTTTCTGTACAGCCCTTAGGCTCCACCGCTCACTTTCATAGGGGGTGGGTGTCCCCTGGGCTGCCACAGCCCCACTGGGACGATGGGGAAGCTGAGGCCCCAGGTCACAGGGCCCGGCCCTCGGCCCACCCAGCGCCCAGCCCAGCACCTGCCCTGCCTCTGAGCCGCCCGTCACAGGTTCGCAGACCAGCGCGGGGCGCGCGCGGCACTCTCGCTGTCCTTCGTGGCGGCCTCAGCGCTGTACCTGCTGCTGGCGGCCGCCTGCAGCCCAGCCCTGCCCGGCGTCTTCCTGCTTGTCGCCTCCCGTCTGCCTGGAGCCTTCATGCACACGCTGCCAGGTAGGGACCCTGCCGTGAGGGGGGCACGGGGGCGTGGCTGGAGGGGGCACATCGGGGGTGCGCCGGCGACGTGGGCGGGTGGAGGGGAGGGGGGGAGAGTGGCCCTGGTGCCAGGCCTGGCGTGAAGGGGTGGTGCGGGGTGTGGCCTGGGGGCGGAGGGGGCGGCTTGCGAAGCCGGCGGGCGGGTGGCCTGGCGGGGGCGCGCAGGTCGCGGTGGGGACAGGGGCTGCGACGCTCAGCCGCGCTCCCGCCCGCAGCCGCCCAGATGGTCATCACCGACCTGTCTGCGCCGGCCGAGCGGCCCGCGGCCCTGGGCCGGCTGGGGCTCTGCTTCGGGGTCGGGGTCATCCTCGGCTCCCTGCTCGGCGGGACCCTGAACACCGCGTGCGGGTGAGTGAGGGCCGGGGACGGGTAGGCGCGGAGGCGGGTTGGTTCCCGGTCGCTCCGCGCTGCGGGCGCTGGCCCCACCCCGCCACTTCCCTGGGCCTCGGTTTCCCTCCCTGCCTGCGGAGCGGGTTGGGTCGCCCCATGCCGCGCGGCCATCAGGGGGCGCCGTGGCCCCGCGAGGAAGCCTCCCTGCAGTACCGCGCACCCTGACTGGGCAGGTCCCTACAGACTGTCCAGGGAGGCCTCGGCCACCAAGAGACGGGAGGACAGAGACACATCTGGCCCCGTGTGTGGACCTGGCACTTCTACCTCCTCGGTCTTGCTCTTGCAGGGGAAAATTCCTTTCCATTATGTCTCAGGAGGCTCTGAGAGTGGCTATCCCCAAGGAGGGAACTGGGGCAGGGGACCCTTTGAGTGGGTGTGGGAAATGGGACTCAGAAGCAGGAGGATCCCTGGGTCTTCTGCCAGCCTCCCCGCTGCCTGGGTTTCCCTGCTCTAGAACTGAATCCCGACAGCAGCTTGCAGGCTTGTGAGGAACCTGAGGCATTCGTTTTAAGGCTTCTGTCCCCACCCCAGCTGTGCGCACCAGGCCCTGCTGCACCCTGCCCTGCACCACTCAGTCTGCTCAGTGCTGGAGCTCAGGACTCAATAGCTGTGGCATGAATTCCTGCCAGGTCTGCCCAGCCCCCTGTAGCACTGCAGACAGGCCATCACCACCCACAGCTGTTGGTGTGCCTCTTGGGACAAGAGCTTGACCTTGTCCGGCACACCTGGACCTGGAGGGGACCTTGCTCCGCTGTGGGAGACCAGCTCCCCGTGCAGCCCCCCCCCCATTCCCCCTTGCCCCGAACTCTCCAGCCCTCAAGCCAGTTTCTGTCCTGGCCAAGCCTCGGCTTTGGGTCTGGGATGCTGCTGGGGTCAGGGGCTCCACCTAGCAGGGAGTGGAGGTTTCTATCTGCTCCCTGGCCAGAGGAGCCTCTAGGCCAGCAGGTGGCCCACCCACCCTCCACAGGCCGGCAGGAGCCACCCTGAGGCTCTCCTGGGATGGAGCCTTCCTGATGGGAGCCCCCATGCTGTGCGGCCACCACTTGTGCAGTGCGGGGCAGGCACTGGGTCACGTCCAGTTTTTCCACTCTTGGATGAACAAGGCCAGTCCCTGGACTTCTGGGATCTTGGTTTCCCCAGTCCAGGCACTGCCCAGGGCTCCTGAATGCCCCAGACAATCCCTGGCAATGGCGGAGACAGCTAGGTGATGGCCAAGCCCCAGGATTTGGGCAACGGCTGGCCCCTCTCCTTGGCAGGCAGGGTTCTAGGGATGGCCCCAGGGCTTGGTCAGGCCCTGGGAGTCCTCCCGGCGTTCCATCAGAACCTGAGTCTGTTTACTCTTTGATGTTTATTGGACACCTAGCAAGTGCCCCTGTGATCCTAGGTTCCAGGACCCAATGGGGAGAAACACAGGCCAAGTCCTTCACGTCAAATGTGTTGCTAGAAGGTCAGGCTGCTCCACGTGGTATAGAAAGGAATAAGCCACAGCCAGGGTGGGGCTCCATGGCTGAGCCCTTGTCTAGCATTTCTGGGGCTCTGGGCTTTATCCCCAGCTCTAAAAAGAGAAATAAACCTGGACCAGGAGCCAGAGAGATGGGTGGTCACCAGGGCCTCTCCAAGGAGGAGACCTGAGAGTAGAGACCTGAGCAGCTTCAGGGAAGCAGGAGCTACAAAGGAGCTGGATGTGAGGGGGTGAGGAGCCCTGGGCCAGACGTCCACGGAGGGCAGGAGCCTGGCCACACAGCCGAGGGGTGGGAGGTGGCCCCTGCACCGTCCGGTTGGGGAGGGCTGTAGCTGTACCTGGCTGGCCACGGGGAAAGGGCAGGTTTTGGCCTGGGTTGGTGATGGGTGGAAGGTGGGTGCAAACACAATGCCAAGGCCCTGTCCTAACTCAGGCTGGCCCTAGGTGGCCCGAGGAGTGGAGTTAGGTCTGCACGGAGCAAGATTGAACCAAGGGCCTTGTGCACGCGAGGCACGCACTCTACCAACTGAGCTATACCCCCGCCCTGGAGTTGGGTCTTATCCTAGCAGGGCCCCTTGGGCCTCAGGGGGCTCTGGCCTAGGCAGCCCGATGAGACCCTGTGCAGCTGGGAAGAGGAAGGGCTGCGTCCTCCAGCATGAGGCGCTGGGCCTACACCCCTGGCACTTGGCATGTAGGATGAGAAGACAGCAGAGGGCCAGGTGGTGCTTGGAGGCACCGATGGCTGCCAATGGCCGCGGAAGCCCTGGCGCAATAGTGGCCAGAGCTGTCTCTGTGCAGCCATGAGGGGCCAAAGGCCTGACTTCCAGAGAGGCCAAGGCTGCCCAGGTGGGCTCTGCTCAGGGTGGAGGCGCCCAGGGGAAGGACCCCATGGAGCAGGAAGGGGAGCGGGAAAGACTGGCTGAGCCCAGGGCTGAGGAGCAGGGTCACCTCGGGGCCCATCAGCAGGGGCCCCTTATCTCGCCAGGTTCTCTTGCCTGTGAAGTGGGCCCACCAGCCCACACTAGCTGAGGGGTGCTGCAGGGGGTCCCCCGTGCAGGTTACTACAGAGGCGGGAGGCATGTGGGAGCAAGCACACCCACACAGGCTCTGCCAGCCGCCTCACCTGCCTGGCCCCACGTCTGTCTCCTTTGTCTCCACCTGTCCTTTCTGCGTCTCAGCCGCCAACCTAGAAGACACTACTCACTTTCCAGCAGCCCCCCAAGATGGCCGCCACCCTTGCCCCACTTCCAGAACATTCCATTAGCTTCCCTGCTTCCTTTCATCCCAAGATCTGAGGCCATTTATAACCTGGACATTTATCTGTAACCAGGGCGACCTCAACACTTCCTTTGAGGGGTAGGGAAACAGGTCCAGGAGAGGGGTGGTCCAAGGCCTAGGACTGGGGGCTGTGCAGAGTTACTTGGGGACCTCAGTCTTCAAACCACACGGGAGACTCAGGGTGCTGCAGGGGCCCTCAAGGCCAGAGCCACCCCTCCAGCCCCTGCAGCTGGCTGTCCAGAGTAGTGAGAGGGGATGGCTTGGCCGCCAGTTGTGCACTTGCCCCTCCCAGAACGGGCTGACAAACCATTCCCTGAGCCACGCTGTCCACCAGGGTCCACACAGCTGTGGGTGGCCTCCCCTAAGCAGTATCAGCCCAGCCCATCCCCACGTGGAGGCCGGGGAGGTGGGCTGCAGGACCTAGATGCTCTCTTCCTCTCCTTCAGGCCACCCCATGACCCTAAAGTCTGCCCTGGGTCAGGGACAACCACACCCAGCCTGTCCTCCCCCTCCTCTGATGGAGCCAGGGCATGATGTAGGGTCTCCCTGGCTGCCACCTCTCTGCCCACCTGGGTGCCTTATGCCCCTGGAGGGCCCCAGGCTGCCACCCCGTTGCCCAGACCCAGCTGGAGGAGGAAGTGGACTTGGCATGGGGCCTGTAGGAGCAGGCACCGGTTTAACTGGTTGGGGCCCAGCCTTGAGCTCAGGGTTGGGAGGCCGGACTGCCCAGGGAGGGAGCTGAGCACAGAGCCAGCACACCAGCAGGTCGATGTGGCTCTGTGACTCATGGCCTTGAGCCCCCACCTTCTACTTGGGGAGGGACCACAGCCCAGGTTCATGGAGCTGCTGTGTGTGTGCCTCTAATCTAGGCATGCCCTGGGCCACAGCATGGAGCTGCCCAGTGCACAGGTGGCCACCCACAATGAGAGAGGGGGCCTGGCAGCTGGGGTGCAGCCCTGTGAGCAGGAGAAGCAAGGGGCCATGGGACCAGAGCCACACAGGGCAGGGACGAAGGCCAGAGGGAAGGGGAAGGCAGCGAGGGCTCTGCCTTTGCCGGAATGTCCCAGGGGCCACCAGCGCTGAGCACAGGGCTGAGGGACCCGGTGCTGTTGGTCGGAAGGTCCCTGTTGATGTGGAATGGACCCTCGGGGCAGGTGTGCTGCTGCTGTGGGTCCCATAGGCAGTTGAGGCTGCAGGCTGCGACATGGGTGAGCCAGGAAGGGGTCAGGCCCTGGGCCCAGCTGAAGGTAGAGCCAGCAGGATTTGCTGAGGATGGATGTGGGCTGCCTGGGAAGACCCCAGTTTGGCCTGAGCAACTGAAGGAGACGGTGTGTTGGACGTGCTGGGTTTGAGACACTATCCGAACTTCAAGTTCAGTGCTGAGGGGCAGGGAAGAGGCCCAGCTATTGATCTGGCCATGAAATGGGCATTGGCAAACTGGCCCACAGGCCAAGTCCAGGCTGCCACCTGCCTGAAGGTGCAGCTCCAGTGGGTCACAGCTGCACCTGCCATTCACATGCGCTCCCCTTGTGCTCAGGTGGCAGGGTGCCTGGGGCGAGGACCAGCTAGAGCAGAGGAGGGTGGAGCTGTGTTCCAGCTACACAGTGGCCGAGGTGGGGACTTCCCTGATCCCCAAGGCGGGGCTGGAGGACACTCACCCTTGCCTCCAGGATGGACACTCAGTGAAGGCCACACAGCAAGTCACAGCCCAGAACTCCTGCCCCAGTCCCCAGAGGGCTCTGTCCCCTGGAGCAGTCGGGGTTTCAGCAGACAGTGCCAGGCTAGCAAGACTCTGAGTGCTGAGCTGTGGAGTGTCCAGCCAGGACTCCGGAGGTCAGGCTGCCCTGAGATGAGAACCGAGTGGCTGGTGTGACCCCAGCCCCGAGCTACGCCCACAGAGGCCTCTAGGTGACTCAGCACGTTTTCCCACACCTGAGCTGGCCCCTGAGGCCTTGGGACGGGGCCTCCCTGAGGCCTGGGGTTATCTCAGGCCCTTCAGTGTGGGCAAAGGAATGGACGCCCTTATACTGCTTCTCAGTGTCCCCCGGCATGGCAGCTGCCCTGAGGTTCATTAGTCAACATCCAGGCTGCCCAGGATGGCTGAGACCGGACTGACGCACAGGCACAGCCAGGCGGCCAGCAGACACACAGCTCACCTGGGCAGTGCCACTGGATGGCCAGGCTGGAACCACGCCCATGGGGGAAAGGACAGAAAGACCTTGGTGTCCTGAGTTCCAAAAGCACAGGGACAGGGCAGGAGAGACTGAAGGGACCAGCTGCCATGAGCCACCTGAGAGGAAGAGGCACAGGGGAAGGAGGGATGAGCAGAAGCGTCCAGGCGGAGGCCCCAGGCAGGAAGGCCTGGTCGGAGGTGTGGTCAGAAGCCTGTGGGGTGAAGGGAGCAGGGGCTGGTGTGTCAGGCCAGAGAGGACTCAGGACCTCTTTCTGGGTCCCTGGAAGCCAGAGTGGGTGTCAGGAGTGGCCCTGCAGGATTGCTGTGTACAGGAATCTAACCACAGCACCAGGGTGAGGGTGGGTGGGGAAGGCCACTTCTCCTCCCTGGGCCCCAGTGGCTCTCTGGAGTCCCCTGCCCCTGCTCCTTTCAAGCCAGATGTCATATGAATTTGAGTCCCAGCTAACCCCAGCCTGGGACATGAGAGGGACCCTGAGCCGCACCTGGCAGTAGGGATCCTTTTGGAGCCTCAGGGCCAGTTGGCAGGGGCACCAGCTTGGTGGGCTGCTGTCTTCCCTCCCAGGCAGGCACCCAGAGTCACACAGAGGAACGGAAGGGGCAGAGCCTGGGTGGGGGAGGCGGGGCCAGGCCACCACCTCCTGATGAAGTTGGCAAACTCTGACCCTGGAGATAAGGATGAAAGGCTGCTGCTGTTTGCCTGAGGTGTGGCTGCGGGTGCCAGCAGCCCCTCAGGTGGCTGGCAGGCAGCATGGGGGGTGGAATGGGTTGCAGGACAGCCAGGGTGTCCCTAGAGGAAGACAGGCTCTGAGTCCAGCCCTCGTTTGCTCCTGAGGAAATGAGGTCACCCAGCAAGGTAGCCAGGGAAGGACAGGGCAGCCAGATCACTGAGGCCTGCCCATTGCCCTTCCAGTGACATCTGTCCCTCAGCCTCCTGTTTCTCTATTCACTCAGAAGAAAGGGGGTTAGACAGACAACCCAAACTCCCTGCCCGTACAACCTTGGCTCAGTTTATAAGAAAGCACAGAATGGCCATGTGGTGCTGCACGCATCTGACCCCAGCAACTTGAGACTGAGGCAGGAAACCTTCAAGTTCAAGCTCAGCCTGGACAACTTAGCGAGACCTTGTCTCAAAATGAAAAATCAAGAGGGCTGGGGATGTAGCTCAGTGGTAGAGCCATTGCCTGGCATGTGCAAGACCCTGGGTTCCATCCGCAGCACCCCAGAGTCCTCCCGGGGCTGACCTGCACCTGGGCAGATCCAGGGGACGGCCCATGTGCTGGGGTGCGTTGGCCAGCAGGCCTCTGGGGTGAAGCTGCTGTCTGGTGAGGCACAGAGCTGGAAGGTTCTTTCTGGTGGAGAACAGAGGTCTGGGGTAGGCTGCCTTGCCAAATGTCCCTTCTATTCCAGTTTCCTTTCGGGCATTTTGTTCTGGGGAAGTCTGAGAGAGCTCTGGGTGGGGAAAGAATGGCCCCCTTGGGCTTCCCCGGGCAGCAGCCTGCTGGGGCTCTGGGAAATTTGTGGGCCCTGACTCCCCCCCCCACCAGGGCCCTCTTGGGCCCCCCAGGCCCAGGCCTTCCATCCCTGAGGAAGCACTGGCCATTGGCTTGTTGGCCATCACTCAAGGGACGCCAAGACATGAGGAGTGGGGACTTGGCCCCCTGCCACCCACCCTTACTTGTCACCAGCTTCCCAAAATAGCCATCTGAGGGGCTGCCTCTGCCCTGCATGCTTCCGGGGCATCTGGCAAAGAAAGCAGGTTTTGTCCCTGCCTGGCCAGGCCCCGAGCAGTGACGTGCATGCCTCAGAGACCAGAGTCCAGAAGAAAGGCTCTCCTCTGGCAGCCCCTGGGTGGGGGCCCTCCATCCTCACACATCACTTCCTGCCAGTCCCCATTGCCCTGTGACCTTCCTGCCTGCTGGTTGATGAAGGGCCCATTTATGTAGAACCCTGGCAGCCCAAACACCCAGCATCCTGGGCAGTGGGCACGGGGGCCTGGACGGGGTGGGTGGGATGAATGCCAGCCCCACTGAGGACCCTGGGAGCTGACATCCCAGCCAAGAAACAAGAACTGGGGGAGGCCTGGCCTCTGCTCTGTGGCCTTGCTGGCAGCCCTGGGTCCTCTCTTGCCCCTGGGTTTCTTCCAGAGCTCTGATGAAGGTGTACTTGTGTGTGCGTGTGTGTGTGCACACACCTGGGGCTCTGGGGAGCACAAGGAAGTCTGGCCTAGAAGAAACGTGGGCAGCTCGTGTGTCCTTGATTGGCTCGGAGGGTCTCTCAGGACCCTGACCTCCACTCATGCCTGTACCCTGAGGCCTTGACCAGGGCAGATTTGGGGGCGCTGCTGAGGTCTGAGGCTGGACTTTGTACACGTGAATGGCTCTCACACTTGCCTGGGTCTGTGCAGAGTCCAACCCAGGCCCAACAAAATATCCCACAGGGGCCAGATTCTGACCATCTGATAAAGCAAGTTCTGAGTCCGGGGCCCCACAGACTGAGTGCCAGCTCGGGAGAAGGGCCAGGGCCTCACTGAGAAGGGCCCTTGTAGGGTGGGTAGGAATTTGCTGCACTGCAAGGGAAAGGGCGTTTTAGTCTGGAGGCCGCAGCCTGGTTCAGCAAGAAGCCCCGCTTCAGAGGAGGGGTGTGCCCGGGCCTCTGAGGAGGTAGTGAGGTCACAGGGCCAGGGCCATAGCCTCAGGGACAGGCTACAAGGCCTGCTCCTGGAGGGTCCGGCTGTGTGGTGACTCGTGGAGAGAAGCACCTCAGGAGAGGAGAGGGCAAGACACGCAGGCCAGAAGAGGCCAGCGGGGCCTCTGGGGCTCTGGGTCGTCATGCCAAAGCCCTCCCAGACCCAGCGTGCACCCCCTCTGGGCAGTGGGAAGGGGAGGCATTTCCCAAGGGACCGCTAAGTGTGTGCTTGTCCTCCACGCTGAGGGAAAGGCAGCCATCCTGTGACGGTGCCAGACCCAGGCCTCTGAAGGGCTCTCCAGGGACACACATGTCCCAGGCCTGTCCTCTGGGACCTGCCCTGCTCCCTCGCTCTGCCAGCCCTCCTGGGCTCGCACCCTAGCTCCTGCCACCCACCCGCCCTCAGAGGCTGCCAGGGCCTGTGTGCTGTGGCAAAGGTCAGGGGTGGCTGGAACTTATCCACTCCACCTGTCACCTCATAAAGGTGCCCTGGGGTCCTGGTACCCTCCCTTGGGGCTGCTGGGAAGGATGCTGGGATTGCATGGCCTTGTGCAGCTGAGCCTCAGCATAGCTGCAGGAGCAGGGCCTGGGCCCTGGACCCACGCCCTATGCAGCACCCATTGCCCCCAGGATCCACTGTCCGGCCATCATGGCGCTTGTGGCCAATCTCCTGGGAGCCATCCTCAGTGTCACCTGTATCCCTGCCAGCACCAAAGGGGCCACTGTTGATGCCCAGGCTGCTCCACCAGGTAAGCCCCACCAAGCCCACCTGCCCAGGGAGGCCTTAGAGGGGACACAGAGAGACCTGGGAGGAGCAGGAGTGACATGGAGTGGGCTGGTGAGCTGCAAGGTTCCTGGGGTCTGAGTGTCCTGGACAGTGTAAGGGTGGCCCAGGGAACCATGCACATCTGGGGGGCACCCAGGGGGTGCAGAGTGCAGGCAAGGTTAGCTCCTTAGAGGGGTCCCCTCCAGGGTGGCCCCCACTAGGCCCCACCTATGCCTGGCATGTGGCAGAACCCTATGCCTCTGCCCAGTGACTGAAAGTCAGGTCTGGGATGGAGAGACCAGCTGGGACAGGAGGCCATGACCAAATGACCAGGGAGAGGCCAGGGCGGGGCCTGGGGTGGGGGCCCGGAGGTGGGGAGCAGCCAAGCACAGCTGTGAGGCCCAGACTCTGCTCGAAAATATCCAGAGGGAGCCAGGTGTGGGGGCGCATGCCTGTAATCCCAGCACTTTGGGAGGCTGAGACAGGAGGATTGCGAGTTCAAAGCCAGCCTCAGCAATGGCGAGGTGCTAAGCAACTCAGTGAGACCCTGTCTCTACATAAAACACAAAATAGGGCTGGGGATGTGGCTCAGTGGTCGAGTGCCCTGAGTTCAATCCCTGGAAAGAAAGAGAGAAAGGGCGGGGGGGAGGAAGGAAAGAAGGAAGGAAGGAAGGAAGGAAGGAAGGAAGGAAGGAAGGAAGGAAGGAAGGAAGGAAGAAAAGAAAATATCCAGAGGGTCAGGCATACCTCACTGGCTATCGCTGTCCTCTGGCCTCCTGCTTTCCCCAGCCCTGGGTCACCTGGGTTGGGGACTGAGGATTGCCCCTGCTCCTGTCCAGGTCCAGCAAAGTTACCTGAGAACAGTTGTGCTGTTTTCTAAGCACCTCCCAGAATTTGGAATTCATGGCCCCTGGGGTTGGGACCTGTGCTGAGCTGCGTGGTGCCCACCCAGGGCTATGAAGGGGGTGACCTAGTGTGCGGTCAGCTCCCATTCCTGCCTGGGACTGGGGAGTGAGTCCTGCAGGCCTGGCCCCGCAGTCAGGCTGAGGGCCTCTCAGCCTCTGACCAGTGTGCCTGGACAGGTGGACCTAAGGCCAATGTGTTCGACCTGAAGGCCATCACCCGCCTCCTGCTGCTGCCAGGGGTCTTGCCGGTGTTCCTCATCAAGGTGGTCTCTGGTTTCCCCTCAGGTCAGTCCAGACTACCCCTCCCCAGGGGTATCCAGGGCCTGGTGTGACTAAGTCCTGGGCCCTGGGCATGGAAACCCACAGTTAAGTGGCTGCTCCTTCCCTGCCTGTGCCCCGGGCTCCAGGCTAGCCCTTGTGGAGTCTCACCTGTCCCTGGGGAACACAACGGGTTCATGCAGGTGTGCCAGCTCAGGAGATGACGGCAGAACAGGTGTCTGCCCCGCTTCCCTGCCCCCTCCAGACCCCAGCCCTGGAGGAACCAAGGAGGGGGTCACCCAGGGGCAGGACGAAGCCCACAGCCTTCTCCAGCCATACTGCACCTGTGGTTTCTGTACATCGGGGGTGAGCTGCCTTCCAGAGACTCCTGCAGCCCCAGGCCCACTCCACTGACCTTAGCAGTACTGGTCACAGTCTACCAGCCATGGATGTGTCCAGCAGGGACTCTGTCACTCAGAAACCCCACCCAGTTCTAATGCAGCACTGAGTGAGATGAGCTGCAGGGCAGTCATGGCTGAAGGTGGCCCTCTCCTAAGCAGGGACCTGTGGCCTGTGATTAATGCCACTGCCCTTGCCCAGGCCTGGCTGGGCCCTGCCAACCCACCAGGCCTACCCTCATCCCACCCAGCTGCAATAATGGGAGCCCGAGCTGCAGCTGCAGGGAAGGGCCTGTGAGAGCTCCTGGCTAGAGTCACAGTGAGTCTCCCAAATGCTCCACACGGCCAGCTCTGGTCTGTCCTTTTAGAACCTCCCAGCTCACAGACCACAGCTTAGCAGTGGAGTCCCAGGAAAGGGTCTTTGGAGCCAGGTGCAGTGGCGCAAGCCTGTCATCCCAGCACTCAGGGAGGCTGAGACAGGAGGATCGCGAGTTCAAAGCCAGCCTCAGCAATGGCGAGGCGCTAAGCAACTCAGTGAGACCCTGTCTCTACATAAAACACAGAATAGGGCTGGGGATGTGGCTCAGTGGTCGAGTGCCCCTGAGTTCAGTCCCCAGTACCAAAAAAAAAAAAAAAGAAAAGAAAGGGTCTTTGGTCCAGCTGGTACCACAGGCCCTTCTTTGGCAGGTGGGTGCCCTCCCCAGGAGACAGGGGAGGTGGACACTGGCAGGGGTGTGGCCTCTGTACAGTGCCCCTGACCATCCCACTCCCCAGGACTCTTCATGATCATGTTCTCCATCATCTCCATGGACTTCTTCCAGCTGGAGCCTTTCCAGGCTGGCTATCTCATGTCCTTTTTCGGGGTCCTGCAGATGGTAAGTGGGGGCCTGGAGGCCTGGCTGGCCAGCAGCATGCCGTCATCCTGTCGCGCCTTCTCCACCCTCTGCGTGTGGGCCTTGGGCCCTCCTCCTGCTCTGAGCATGCCTGCCTCCAACCCCCTCCAAGCTCCGCCACCCGCCGCTGCGCCCTTGGCCTCCTCGCCAAGCCTGGTCTGCACTCGGGCCCCATGGGGCTCAGGCCTGTGGGCCCACAGCCTGCACACCCAGCCGTCTGCCTGGGGTCCTGCCTGAGAGGGCGTGCTGTGCCAGGGGCATGTGCTCCCCCTTGGAGTCCATGGTCCACAGAGTGCATGTCTGTGTGGGCAGTGGACAGGGCAGGGAGGGACTGCAGTCCCCAGAGGTGGGTATGGTGGGAGTGGGGGACTCTGGCTGGGGTCTGCGTCCTGCCCTCTGACCCCCAGCTGTCTCCTAATGGGGCAAGCGAGGCTGACCATGGCACCCACCCCATAGGTTCTGAGCACATGTGATAGACTGAGATGACAAGCCCCACTAGGAGAGCCCACAACACTGTCACCAGGCTGCTGGGCTATCCTTGCTGGGTGCCACGAGGCTGTGGCCACTTGGGTCATGAGGTGTCCTTAGAGTAGCTTGAGGTGGGGAGCAGTCGTCTGTTCTGCCAGCCCAGGGCCATCCCTGCCCAAGCCCAGCTCCCCCAGCCCAGAACCTCCTGGGCATCTGACCAGACCCTGGGGTGCTGGAGACAGGTGGTGACAAGCCAGCATGCCCTCCCAGCCAGGACCAGGGGTGGCCACTGACAGCTGGCACAGGGAGGGGCTATTCTGGGACTGGTGTGGGAGGGGGCCCTTGGCCTCTCCGGAAGCCCGTGGCATTCCTTGCACCTCTGAGCCATCTGCTCCTGCCTCCCGGCCCAGGACTGCTCTAGCTCCTGGTGCTAAAATAGCCCCTCTTGGGAGGGGCTGCCCTGCTACGGGTGAGGAAGGCCCATGCTCTGGGGTGGCCAGGAGGGGCCACCCTGGTGGGAAGAGAAAGAGAACAGCAGCAAGAGAAGGCCTCGCCCGGCCTGGGAGCCTCGCCTGAAGGAGCTTCCCTCCTGCCCGGGCAGGCCACCCTGGGGACAGACACTGCAGCCCCGCCTGGCCTGCCATATGTTAGGAGGGAGGATGGTGGCCTGGACGAGCTCAGGGACAGGGGAAGCAGCCAGGCCTGGAGCAGGTGTGCAGACGCAGGGCCCTGGCTGTGTCCATGGGCATCTGACCAGGCTGGGCTGGGTCTGACTACGGAGAAGCCTGAGGCCGCCTTCTTCAGGCGCCCCCTGACTCCATCAGGGTGGGTGGGCATCAAGAGCCCCTGAAGCCCCAACAACTGGTTCCCTGCCTGTGGCTCCCCTGCAGGGCACGTCCTGCCCCACCCTGAGGTGCACCTGGAGGAGTCCCAGCATCCTGGTGGGTGCTGCTTCCAATGGGGTGGGGGCAGGGCTGGGTGCTGGAGGAGTGGCACCCACACAGCCCTGAGGCGAGGGACTGGGTGTGAGCCTGACTGGCTTGGGGCGTCTATCTCTTAAAGACCCTTGGAGAGAGACCTCCTGCGGCCCCACCTCACCCTCACCCACTGCTGTCCCTGGGACTGGTGTGGGAGGGGGCCCTTGGCCTCTCCAGAAGAGAGAGGGGGGCCTTGGCCACTCCTTCAGAGTGCCAGGAGGGGACAGCACAGAGCTACTGGGGTACCAGGTGGGACCATCAGTGCTGGGCAGAGAGCCCCCCCACTGGGCGATACCCCTCGGTCATGGGTGCAGTGGGGAGAGGGGCAGCAGAAGCTGGCTGTGCTGCAGGGGGCGGTGGGGTGGGGCCCATCTGTCAGGGCACCCTGGAAAGTGAGGGAGCCTGGGGCCATCGTGGGTGTCTGCAGAGCAGGCAGCCTGAGAGGGCGGACCCGTCTTTGGAGAGTGTGGTCTGCCAGTTCACCCAGTGGCGGGGGGTGGGTCACCACTCAGTGGTGAGTGCAGGAGCGACCCCTCTGCTCTGGCCACTGTGTGGAGGAGGGGTGAGCGCAGATCAGAGATGCCTTGGGGTTAGGTGAGCCTCTGGGGAACGTGGGGAGAGGTGGGACGGGGTCAGCTGGGAGGGTGAGGAAAAGGCAGTCACTGGCCCCCTGGAGACTCCAGCTACAGCGACGTCCTGCAAGGTCTTTTCGAGGCTGTGGAGATTGGCACGGGTTTGCTTGGGGTTTGGGTCTGGGTGCTGGCTGGAAGGCGAGGCTGGATTTCCACTGGTGTGAGGTTTCACTGCAGCTTGTTCAACGGATCTCCCTTCAGAAAACTAAATAAAACCTAAGGCTGGAAGTAGCTTGCTTAGGGACACTGGCCGCTCGTCTGGGAGCAGTGAGCCCTGCCAGGCAGCAGGGGGAGAGTGGCTGGTGGGTTCCACAGGCTGGGCCTGCCCCTCCAGCCCCAGGGCGATCCTGGTCCCCCTGCCCCTGCAGCTCCACACCTGCAGCCGCCCCTCCACTCCTGGTCTGGGGCCTCCACACTTCCTGCCAGGTGAAAGAGGTGAGATGAGCTGGTGGGGAGCCTCTCCCTGGCTGGCAGCGCCTGCAGGCTGCCCTGCTCAGTCGTGTCCCTGGTGTAGGCTTTCCTTCCACCCCAGGAGGAGCCCACCTCCCCATCAACATGGGGGCCCTCCTGGGTGCTTTGGGGCTGAGCGAGTGCTGGGGTGGGGCTCCCAAGGGCTGCAGATGGCAAGGGGTCATTTCTGAGAACGGTCCCCCGCCAGCCTGGAGGGCCCCACAGTGAGCACTTAGGCCATGGTCCAGACCCGCGTGCCCTCTCCCCTGCCCATCTCTGCCCTCTCACCCTGCTAGGTGGTCCAGGGCCTGGTCATCGGGCGGCTAAGCAGACACTTCTCTGAGGAAGCCCTGCTCCGGGCCAGCATGCTGGTCTTCATGGTGGTGGGACTGGCCATGGTGAGAGTGCCCCACTTTGGGCTTTCCCCACAAAATAGGGGGTCCCAGGCCAATTCCCTGCCCCTCTGCACCTGGGCAAGGCCACTGCTGGTGCCCTGTCTGTGCCCAAGCTGCTGGCCTACCTCAGGCCGTGTCATGCTGGCCCTCTGACTCCCTCTTCCCCAGCCAGCTCTATGGGGGTGGCAGTCAGGAGGGAGAGGGACAAGTGCATCCTCAGAGAGGGCCCCTGGCCCTGTGCGTTCCCCGCTCAGTGTGACCCTGCTCATCTTCTCTGCCAGGCACTGATGTCCACTGTCCTCCACTTCTGTTTCCTGATGCCTGGCCTGGTGTTCAGCCTCTGCACCCTCAACGTGGTCACCGACAGCATGCTGACCAAGGCTGTCTCAGCCTCAGACACAGGTGAGCACTGATGGGCTGGGGTGCAGGGGGACAGCAGTGGGTGGGCAGCGAGCCAGGCAAACTGGGACCTAGGAAGGTGGCAGCAAGAGGGCTCAGATGAGAATCTTGCCCACACCTCGCCCCCACTAGGCCCTGCTGACCAGCCAGGGCCAAGCTGTGGGTGGGAGGCGGCCTGGCTCTTCTCGGCTTGGACACATGGGCAGGATTTCACTAAAAGGAGGCAGGATGGCTGGCATTCCAGGCAGGGGCATGCTGTGTGAAGGTGTGGACCCCCAGGGCCCTGCAGAGCCAGTCATGAAGCCCGCCCAGGGCGACGGAAATGGAGGAGGGGCCAGGAGCCCATAGCACTGGCGGGCCAGCCCTCCCTCCCTGGCACATGCAGGGCTCCCTCCAGGCTTCCTGAGTGAACACAGCTATTTAGGAACCTCCCAGGCTGGTCTGGACCCAGTCTTCTTTCCGGAGGTCCAGGAGGACCCCCCATCCAGACTAGGAGTGCCCTGCCATGGGCTTTGCCCTGGCCCGAGCTGGCACAGCACAGGTACATGCTGGCTGGTCAGGGTGCGCCTGTGCCCTGGCCGTGGTGGCTTGGGCTTTTTCCAGGCATCCCTAGTAGCAGGTCCAGAAAGCTGGAGGGCTAGACTGCCCTTCATCTGACCCCCTGCCCAAGAAGGGAGACAGGGCAGCCCTCTCTCAGTGCTGCCGGGGGCCTCCACGCCCTCCCAGGCCCATGACGGCATGGTGCTAGCAGAGCAGGCCTCCAAACAGCTGGCACGGGAGGGCTTCCTGGAGGAGGTGCCATTGGAGAGGCACAGAGGAGCAGGTGACGACGGCCTGGAGAGAGGAGGGCAGGGCTTGGCAGGAAGGAGCAGGCCAGGCCACCAGGGACACGTCATGCCTGCAACACCACCCTGAGCTGGAAGTAGGCCCAGGCCAGCAGCAGCCTGGGAACCTGAGCCACAGAGGAGGCGGTAATTGCCCTGGTGTCTGTGGGCGTTGTGGGCAGTGAGAGAAGCTGCTCTAACGTTTCCCCACGCCAGGCGCTGAGCGAGGGAGGGGCCTGGCTTCAGAAGCCCAGGGCCAGAGCCGCTCTGGGCAGTGGGGAGCTGTGGCACCACCCCTGGGAGCTTCAGGGGCTGCATGCTGTCTGAGGGTGGACAGCAACCACTCCTAGGCATGTCCACACTGGGACAGTTGCCCAGAGGGCGTGAGGACCTGGCAACAGGTGAAAGAGCTGGCTGCTCGGGTGGGGACGCCGGCAGTGGGGTGAGCTGGGCAGGGTGCCCGTTGTCCCTGGGTCCTGCTACACTCCTCAAAGTCTCTCCCCTGCCCCATGTGGGGTCCACAGGGTGTCTAGGAGATTCCTGGGGGTGGGACAACGGGGGAAGAGGCTGATGGCCAGGAGGGGCTGTAGGGTGGTACTGGGGTGTCGTGCCCACCCAGAACCCTGCCCCAGAGCCCTACGGTGTCTTAAGAGACCCTGCCCAGCCAGACCACTCAGCCTGCTCCGGTCACCAGTGGACCAAGCCTAACAGCTCTGGCCTGGTCCTCCTAGCCAGCCCTGGGAAAGAGCAGTGAGAGTCAGCTCCCGGATGTCCTGGGCGGAGGCTGGGGCCTCAGGTGCAGATGCCATCTCCCTGGGCAGGCCTGGAGGGTGGAGCCTGCACCCTGACCTGTGGCCTCATTCCCAGGATCCTCCCGCACTTGGGAACTTTCTGGAGCCGAGAAGACTAAGCCCTACACGTGCGGAAGCACCCATGAGGCCCCTCGTGGCTGGGTGGGCCGTAGGGTCCTGTGGGTGGAGGGCGGAGGGTACACTGGAGGTGAGGAGGTGGAGGTGATGGGTGGGGGCGCAGGGCGAGTGATTTAGGGTGTCCCAGGCCACCTGTGCTTTGTGGTGACTGGCTGAGGGTAGGGCGGGTTGTGTCTGAGGATACAGGAGGTGGGCTGTGTCCAGGCAGTGGCCTGCCTGTCCAGGGACCTGCTCATGGCCTGACGGTCATCCCTTCTTTCCCCAGGAACCATGCTGGGCCTCTGTGCCTCTGTGCAGCCGCTGACCCGCACCCTGGGACCCACCCTGGGTGGCCTCCTGTACCGCAGCTTCGGGGTCCCCGTCTTTGGCCACGTGCAGCTTGCTGTCAACTTCTTCCTCCTTCTGGTCCTCTGGAGGAAGCCCATGACACAGAAAAGGGACAAAGCCTGGTGACCACCACCCTGGCAATAAACTTCCCTGGGACCTCTGTGGCCTGACTTCTCTATCCCGCCTGCGGCTCTCAGCAGGAAACCTGGGAGGCGGGCAAGGGAGCTTCAGAAGCTGAAGTGCTTCCCCGAAGAGGGGCCTGTGGCTGACCCCAGGGTTCCAGGCACAGGATAACCCGTTCCTCCCAGGTCACTAGTACAGCTGTTGAGTCCACCAACACAGCCAGTGGGGTGTCTCTCTGCTGCCACTCAGACAGCGTTCATCTCAACCCAGAGACCGGGAGCTCTCTGCCCACCCCCGGCCTGCAGTGTAGCCACCAGGAGCTCAAGCAGGGGGGTTTAAAAGAGGGAAGAATGCTAGGCACAGAGGTGCTCAACGGTCCAGGTGGCTTAGGAGGCTAAGCAGGAGGATCACAAAGTGAGGCCAGCCTTAGTAACTCAGGCCCTAAGCAACTTAGTGAAAGTTGCTGTCTCAACAATAAAAATGGTTGGACATGTAGCTCAGTGGTCAAGCACCCCCAGGTTCAATCCCTAGTACCAAAAAAAAGAAAAAACCCACCTAATTTTCCAGAGCAATGTACTTGGACAGAAGTAACTATATCCAACCCTGCAGAATAGGGATATTTGAGCACATGTATTAGGCAAAAAAATAAGAAAATAATAAAAGATCAAGGAAACAAGGCTTGGAAAGGAGATGTATTGGGGAGCCTGGTGGGTGCTTTCCAACTGCCCAGATCCAGAACTGTGCCAGAGTTGCTGGGCCAGCCTATCTCCCCACAGGTGGGCACTTGCCCTGGGCCAGGAAGGAGAGACCAAAGGAACTAGGAAGACCTGAGCTCCAGGAGCACCTCCTACTCCCTCACCCGCCTCCCCACCTCCTGGGAGAACAGACACTGTGGGGAGGCCAGCACTGCTGTGGAGACCAGTTGACTGATTGGAAGACCAACACCAGGACAGGGGACTGGATGCTCCTGAGACCATACAGGCCCCCTCCCCCCATTGGCCTCCTTTGAAAAAAGCAATTAAAACCTGGAAACCTGAACCTCAGAATTCCAAAGTCCCCAAACTGGGAGTGCCCTCAGTGAGCCAAGATTCATCCACTCCCAGCGGGACATGTGCCCGCATGAACCCTGCTCCACACCAGGCTCACCTCCTGAGCTTGGTCACTCCTCCGCGTGGGAGGTATGGGAAACATCTTGGGGGGCTGGGACACAGGCAGTGTGAGATCCCTGTGGTCTTTTTTGCTCTTTGGAACCTCTCCCAAGTAAATATTTGGGAGAAAATTTCCTTAGGAATAATTTCCTCTCTGGAGCTAACACCCAAGACTCTTGCAGGCCACTCAGCAAAGAGACAGCCCTCTCCCTAGTTCTAGTCCCCTGAGAAGCCTGTGATCCTCCCCATGGAGGCTAGCCACAGGTATTAGGGCCCCCAGTTCTGGTCCCCCACTCCCTCACCCTCCTTCACTAGGCATCCCTCCAGCCTGGAAACAGCTAGAGTCCTGTTTCCTCCTCTACCCCAGCTTGTTCATTACCCATGGAACTTGTGGGGAGGGGGACCCACTTCCTGCACCTTGCCAGCCAGGTGACACCAAGTCTCTAGGTCTGTTTCATAGATGACACAGCCTAGTAGAGAGGGCAGAAGTTGGAGCTTGACAAGTATCTTTGGAAGTGGGCCAGAGGTTTGGGGAGCTCTCAGAACTCCTACCCAAGTCAGTCCTGGGCCAGCCTGCCCCCCCTTGGAGATGGCCTGGGAAAGCGATGCCCACCCTGCTGGCCTAATGCCTCAGGCACTGGCCAGGAGGGCTGCAGCTGGACTCCAGAGCCATCATGGTCCAGCGTAGGGTGGGGTCAAGAGGAGCACTTTGGGGCAGGCAACCAGAAGGCCTTCCGGTTGGCTGGCCATTGAACAGGTGGTGTGTGGGCAAGAGGGGGAAGTTGAGGACAGCCACCCTTCCCTGTACTGCAGCAGCTCAGGTCTGGGGGAGGTGCACTGGCTTTAGGGACAGGCGGTGAGTAGACTCCCAGGGCAAGCACAAGCACCAGCCTAGTCCTCACACCACACCCAGGGGGGTAGCCAGGGCCACACCCAAGGCATTTCCTGGCCTCTGGGGAGGCTCTGGACCCCACCCAGCAACGACAATATGCATTTAAAGCTAGTTTGTGTCTTTCTGTCTGGCTGCTGGACTGGTTGGGGGTAGCCCTTCCCTCCATCCTCCCAGCAGGAAACTCACTGCCCACAACAGGCTGGTAGAAAAAGAACAGGTCAAGTAATTTATTTGGAATGGGCACATGGTTGCAAAAACAAAATATTAAAGACAACGTTTGATGACAAATAACATCAAAATAAATACATAGATAGTCCAATAAGTTAACGCGCCCGCACAGCGGGGCGAGGTTCCGCACGCTGGGGAACGTCTTCCTCTGGGGCAGGGAAGCGGCGCCTTGTCCTCGCGTGGTCAGCGGGTGGACCGCCGGCCTGAGCTCCCGCCGTGCCGGGCACCCCTTGGGCTCCTGCCCGACACGGCCATGCGGCCGGTTCGGTCAGACTGGTCCAGCGGGGCTCTGTGGGGAAAGGGCTGGGTCAGGCCGGCGTGCCGGCGCGGGTCCCCGAGACCCTGACGCGAATGGGGCAAGGAACAGCCCCTGCCGCGCACCGCAAAGACGCCACGGCTGTGCTGTGCCCGGTCCCCAAGGTGGCAACCTCCCTCCAGGATCTGGAGTCCGGCTGAGGGTCACGGCCCACACCCCCGAGGGCGCCCCGCAGGCACTCACCGCGCGCGGGCTCAGGGCGCTCGGGCCGTGCCGGGCTCGGGCTGCGCGGCGGGCGCGGCGCGCTCCTGGCGGCTGCGGAAGTCCTCCAGCGCGCGGCGGTTCTGGAAGTCGATCAGCGCCAGGGTGATGGCCGCGTTCCAGCAGCTCTCGCCCGCGCAGCGGAAGTCGATCTCCTTGCGGTCGGTGGTGACGATGGTGAAGTAGACGTACTTGCCCGTGCGCTCCACGCAGTCCACCTTGAGGATGGAGTGGAAGCGCAGCTCCTTGGGGCGCGCGCCGGGCCCGGCGGGGAAGAGGCGCAGGCGGTCGGGGGTGAGCACGCCGCGCTTCTTCTTCCACAGCTGGAACAGGCTGTCGCTGCGCTTCTCCAGCTCGCCCTCGCGCAGAACCTCGCCGGGGGTCTTCATGTCGCGCGAGCGCTGGGCGGTGGCGGCACCGGCTCTGCGCCCCGCGGCCCGGCGCGGCCCTTATGTAGGCCCCGCCCCGCGGTCGGCCACGCCCTCCATGCCACGCCCCCGCAGGCCACGCCCGGGGCCCACCCGGCTGGGCTGGCCCGCCCGCCTTCCGGGGCTGGCCTCCGCATCCCGGGCCCTGTCAGCCCAAGGCCGCCTCGCCTGCCCCGGCTTCCCAGCTGCCTGGCCGGGTAGGGTGACTTGCGGTCTCCACCCCACCCGGGCGCCGGCCCCGCGGAGGAATGCGCTGCAGCCGGCCCTGCCCGCGGTGACTCACCGCCGGGAAGCCCCGGGAAGCGCCCGCGGGCCCAGGACTGGTCCGGGAAGGTGGACAGTGGGGCCGGACCTGTAAGCCCAGGCGACCCAAAATCTGGCCCTGCCGTTCCAGAGCTCTGGGACAGGAGGGTCGCTGCCCTGCTCGTTCCTCCCAAGCCCTGGCCGTCTGGTCCCCCTCAGGGTCGCTTTCCAGGTCACCCCAAGACCCTCTCCAGAAATGGCCCTGCCCCAGCAGGTCTTATTGTCCAGCTTGGCACCCAGGGACTGCACTTGGACTTCCCCTCTGAACCTGTTTTCCCTTCTGTGAAATGAGGACAGTGACTGTTAGATCAGGCAGCACGCGGGAAGGCCGGGGACAGCACCCTGCACTTCTCAGCAAGCAGGAGGAGGAAGAGGTCCACCCTCCTCCCTGGGCTCTTGTGTCCCCAGCTGGAGGAGGACCCTGGCCACCACGCAACCCAGACTGGCGAGAGGCCAGGGGAGCATGGGGGCTTGCGGGGTGGCAGCCGGCAGGGATATCGGCCCACTGGACCAGCCTGGCGGCCAGGGGCCACGGGGGCGGACGTCATCGCCTTCCAGCCGGGCAGCCAGGCGGTTTTATTTACTGTCTTCCTTTAAAGGGTTTAATAGGAGCAGGAAGCCAAGCCTAGCTCCTCCGGGTTCCCAGGGGTGGGGGTGGCGCCCAGGGTACCCCTGAGGGGTGCCAGGCTGCTCCAGGGCCCCCACCCAGGGGCAGTCCTGGCAGGGGGGCATTGAGGAAGGCCTGTACTGAGGGCTAGAACAGCCTCCCCAGCTTCCTCATTTGCAAGACTGGTACAAAGGGAAAGGCTGGTCCCTTGGTTCAAGACGTTAAAAAGTTCAGAAGTGATATCAGAGCATAAAACCAAGTTCCTGGACCCACCCTGCCCCACCCTGCGTGTCCTGGACAAGCCCCTTAACCTCCCAGAGTAGCTCAGGACCCTGGCCCTCAGGGTCACTTTGATGAGTTAAAGGAGGCTTGCAGGCAGAGAGAGGGCCAGGGACATGGCCAGGTGGGGTGGGGATGGGAGGGCCAGGTGGGTGGGCCCCGAGCGGGGCTGGCCCAGGATTCTGGCCTGTGGAGGAAAGACGCCAGCATGGGGACTACCGGCCAGGCAGCAAGCCCTGCCTATGACTGTGGGGTGAGCAGCCAGAAGGCGGGTGGGTGAGGAGATACTCCCCCACAGGACCCTCCATTAATAGGGAGTGAGCTCCCCATCCCTGCAGGCATCCCAGCTGACGGGTCAGCTGCAGGTGGGTAGGGAGACCTCAGGAGGCTGTGGACTCTACCTGGTCCCTTCCCCCAGCAGCTCAGTCACTGTCATGCAGTGTCCTGTGTGGGCTGCGGGCTGTGAGCAGTAAGGCTGGGCAAGAGGCTCCTCCGGGGAGTGGAAGGTAGGGGAGGGATGAGAGGCAGAGTCACTGCAAGTCCACAGGTGCCCAGTGCCCTGCCTGGAACCCCCCAGACCCGACAGAGCCCCCCAGCACACCTTGCCCTCCCAGAACCAGTCGGTGGAGCCTTGACCCCAGGCCTCCCAGGTACCTGGTGTTGCTTGAGCACCTATGGGCCTGGCTGGAGCTGAGACCCCAGGAGGAGAGGAGAGGGGAGACCCATTTCACTCCAGAGGCCAGCGGGTGCATGGCATGCATGGGAACAGGTGGCAGGGGACTGAGGACCATGGACCGCGAGGACAGCTTGGAGGATTCTGCAGGGGGGGGTCCTAAGGAGATCCTAAAGGCCAGCTGGAACTTGTGTGCCGGGTACTGTGCCCAGCCTCTACCACCTAAGCCAGAGAACACCTGAAGCGGGTATCTAACCCCCTGGGTGAAGAAGCCTGGCTGGGGAGAGGCCGGGCAAGACCCACGGTAAGTGCCGGGAGCAGCCCGCACACTGCAGGAGGCCCCTGCCCCTCTCCGCCCAAACCCCTGTACTCTCAGGGGACCTCGCCCGCCCACCAGACGGGGACCAGCATGGGGCACTGGGAAGCTGGAAGCAGGGCATGGAGGCCTGGTGGGGGCCCCTCAGGGCTTCCTGGCAGGCCCAGAGGTCCTGCAGCAGTGTGGGGACTAGGACCCACCAACTTCCTGCTGGCCACAGGGCCCTGGTGTGGATCTGGGCTGTTCCTCCTGGGAGCTGTGTCCACCAGGGTCCTGGGCCAGGCAGGTGCTGGAGAGGGAGGTGCGTACCCCAGGAGTGGTGCTCAGAGAGGTGAAGCAACCCAGCCAAGATCACACAGCGTTCTGAAGCCCTGTTCTGCTCCCCCTGCACAGTCCCCTGCAGTCTCCCTGCCCATGTGGCTGAGACGGGGAGGCCCGGGCTGGCTCTGCCTTGTGTTGGTCGTGTCAGGCAGCGTTGGTCCCAGCCATGTTTACTAATATTTATCTGAGGGGCCACATCCGGGATTCACACAGAGCCTGGGCAGAGGACCCCCCACCGCAGGCAGCAGCGGGTCAGATGGGTCCCCAAACATCCGACCTAGACACTCACTGTCCTGTCCAGCTGCCTGGCCCCTTGGCACTGAAGCCCAGCAGTGGGCGGAATAGGGACACCTCTTTGAAACTCCTGAGTGAGGTCACTTCCCTCTGGTGACGAGGCCAGCCCTCCAGGCACTTGCCCAACCAGCTGGGCGATACGGGGCCTGTGAGGAAGCTGTGTGTCACGGTGCCTGGCCCAGTGCCTGGGGCGCCACCTCTTCCTGTGGGCGGCTGGAGGACGAGTCTCCTGCTCCCTGCTGCGGGACCCTCTCCTCTCCTCCTCCAGGAAGCCTCCTGGGATTGCCGGAGCACGAGCTGAGGCCTGCCTGCCCGCATCTGTGTACCTGCTGGCTTGGCCCTGGAGCCACTCAGGCCCAGGAGCCTGGGGGCTGGGGGCTGGGGGCTGGAGTCATCCGACCCAAGGCCAGGGCCTGTGACTCAGGCCCTCCCTGGCTCTCTCTCCTCCCAGCTGCAGCCTGAGGAACATGAGAGGCCCAGGGCGGAGGTAGGCAGGCCGCCCCACCTGGTTTCAGGTGGCCCTGAAGGCCTGCTCCTATCTGTGGCCCTGGAGGCCTGCTCCTATCTCTGCAGCCCCTTGGCCACAGTCTGAAGCACGGGTTCCACCTCATGAGGTTTTGAGGACCCAGTGACAAATGGTGCTGTACCAAGGACACCCTTCCCTCCTTGGAAGAGAGGTGAGCCCCTATTCTTTCCTCGGCACCCTGCTCAGAAGTCACCACCAGCCCCCGGAACGAGTGTCCTCAGGGAGCCCCGTCCAGGCAGATCATCTGCCTTGTGTGCTCCACAGAATAGCAGCCCTGGCTATCTAGGGGGAGCCCCAGCTGAGGGGCACTACAGGGCAGGGCAGGCTGGGGTGGGATCACCTGATGGCTGGACAGGATGACGTGGACCCCGCAGGGTTTGGGGAGAAGGGTCCTGTAGTCTAGGCCTGGGGCAGCTCAGGGATCTGCCCCCCGCCCTGTCACTCATGGAATGGGGATAGGAGACAGCAGGGAACCCCTGAAGAGACTTGAGTGGACGAACAAAGCAGGAGGGGACTGAGGTGGCCCCACATCCTGGAGAGCGGTCAGTCTCCAGAAGCCTCTCAGGCACAGAGACCCGTCTGCTCGCCACCCACCCTGCCGGCATCTCCTCTGGCAGGTAGGGGATGGGCCTCCCCGTGAGTTTCCAGGGAGTTCTTTCCTACTTTACAGAATAACCAAAATTACTTACCAGTTGTTAACATGAAAGGTAAGAAAAAAGGCTGAAATCTCATTTGTCCCCAAGGACCACGTGGCCTTTGATCCTTTCAAAAAATGTATTGACCAGCCTGGTGCAGTGGCATCACCCCACCTACCTGAAAGGCTGAGGCAAGAGGGTCACAGGTTCAAGGCCAACCCGGGCAACTTGGTGAGACCCTGTCTCATCCGTTTCCTTATACAGTTAAGCAGGATTGCCATGTGACCCAGAGGCTCCCCTCTGAGGAGTCCCAGAACTGAAAGCAGGTACTAAGAGACATTTGCACACTAGGGTCACAAGAGCCATAGAGGGAGGGACATGGATATTTCCACCCGGAAAGGAAGGGCGTTCTGACACACTGCAGCCTGGATGGCCACCATGCTGACAAGCCAGTCCCAAAGAACAGGCACGGTGCCATCTGTTCCATGAGGCCCAAGAGTGGTCAGATCCACAGAGGCAGACTGGCACGTGGAGCCCGCCAGGTAGCTGGTATGGGGGTGAGGAAGCTCTGCAGGTGCAGGGCACAGCTGCACACTTGGCAAGTGCGCCCGGCGCCCACTGCTAACAGTGTTAGGAGGCAGGCGGGCCGTGGGGTATCACGCAGGAGCGTCACTGGATCAGGGACCTGGCTCGTTTCTTCCTGCCCCGGGGCCTTCCCACTTCCTCCCTACTGCTGCGTGGCCCAGCCACAGTTCACAAGTCCGTGGTGGATCTTGGGTTGTGCCCAGGGTTTCGAAGGCGCTGTACAAAGCTGTGCCCTTAACTCCTGCAGGAAGCATTCCCCAAGCCACGCTGTTGGACAGTGAGGCTCCAGTGCGTGTTACCTGACGAGGTGGCCTGCCGTGGCTGTGCCCTTTCCCATGTCCCCACAGCCAGGCCCAAAATGGACATTTTAGACTTAGTTTTCTTTTATCAATCTGAGAGCCAAAACGGGGGTCTCTCTTCCTTGGGAAGTTTTTTTTTCCACTGCTGGGGATTGAAACCCAGGGGTGCTTTACCACTGAGCTTCATTCTCAGCCCTTTTTTTGGTTGTAGATGGACAGAATATCTTATTTATTTTTATGTGGTGCTGAGGATCGAACCCAGTGCCTCACACATGCGAGGCAAGCGCTCTGCCTCTGGGCCACAAGCCCAGACCTTATTTTGAGACAGGATCTCACTAAGTTAGTTGCTGAGGCTGGCCTGGAGCTTGCCAGCCTCCGGCCTCAGCCTTGGGGTAGCTGGGACAGGCGTGTGCCACCACACCCTGCTTCCTGTGCCCCTGTCTCCAGCTATGTGTGGCCTTTCGCCTGGTGGTCATCATCCTCTCCTATCAACCCATCCTGAGCTGAATGGCAGCCCCCAAATCTCATGTCCACGTCCTGATCTCCAGAATCTGTTAATGTGACCTTATAGGAAAAAGATGTGATTGAGTTACTACCTGGGTGGCTCTAAATGCCATCTCAAGGGTCCTCATAAGAGAGGCATATGGAGGAGGCCCAGAGAGGAGGCCATGTGAAGAGAGGCAGAGATGGAGTGCCAGGGCCACAAGTGCTCCTGGGGCCTGGAGGCCCTGGAGCCCCAGGAGCCCCGGTGGCCTTTGGAGAGTGCGGCCTTGGTCTCCAGAACTGGGACTCTGTTTTAAGCCCTTAGTCTGGGTCATTTGCTCAACAGCCCCTGGGGGTGGGGCCTGGAGCACAGGCTCAGATGGGTACCCAAGGCTGCAGCTGGTGGTCAGAAAAGCCCCCCTGGCAGGGGCCATCAGATCAGCTTGAAACTGACTGGACTTGGGGGTCCCTCTGAGACTAAGAACAACCTCCTCAGGCTGAGAGCAGAGGCTGAAGGCAGCAGCCCCCCACCCTGAAGCCTAGGGTGGGCAATGAGGGTGCCAGTGAAGCGGATGGGTGCCAGCTCCCTTTCGGCTGTGCAGGCTCACTCACTGCACGTGAGCACTTCCTGCCTTTTGTCCCATCTGTCCCCTTTTCAGACCAGCTACATCTGCATATCTACACTGTCCAGCTCTGGCTTCTGGAAGGTGTAACAGCTTGTGAGTGGGGAGGTGGGAGAAAATCGGGGTGCTTCTCCCCAGCTGATCAAACTGCATTAAGTTCTTGCCCTTTTCTGCTCTTTTGCCCATGTCTTATGTGGTGGGCAGAGGAATCCTGTCGGCTGGGACCCTGGCACAGTCCCTGGGCTGGGCTGCCTCCACCAGCCAACCTTCCCCGACCAGGTGTGGACACACCGTCAGGTCCAGGCAGACAGCCGGAGGCTGGGTTTCCTGGGTCAGTTGGACCTGAGTGGACATGGCACTGTGGGAGACAGAGATGCCCGACAACTCTGCCATCTAAGTCACGGGCCTGTGAGGGCAGAGGCGGACTCTGACCCAGGAGGCCAGGGAGAGAGCAGGCATGGGCACATTCCTGTGTCCCAAGGAGGTGCTGGCAAGTGCTGCCTTCCCTGTCTGCCCCTCCTGCCTCTCTTGGGAACACAATGACACGTGGCCCACCCCGTGAATCATGTTACCCTGCTCCTCAAGGTCCCCTTACCTGGCACCAGGACATGAACATCTCTTCTGCACTCCATCCCTCTAGAGTGGGGGCTCTACAATGGGCCCCTCACTGACCCCAGCCCTTGTCTCTGCTACGTCCAGGCCTGGCCCCTCCCTAGCCCTTTGCTGAATGGACTGAGGGTCCCCTTTGTCCCCAGCCCTGCCCTCTAAGTTGACCCCAAGTGCAGGGTCTGGGGTGCATCTCACAGCTCCCCTCCCCCACCTCACTGCAGAGTTGGGAACAGGGCAGGGGGAGTCCCAAAGCCGCCTCCAGCCATCCTGCACTGCGCTCCCTGTTCGCAGAGGCCAAGGCCCCAGCCTTCTGCCTGACTGTGAGGGCAGCTGAGTCAGCCCTGACCCTTCCAGCGGTCTCCCCACTTCTTGGAGGTAGACATTGGGGTCTGGGAGGTGAGAGTTGGTTTGTACCGGACTTCTAGAGGAGCCTAGGAGTGCCTGCCCTGCGCACCTGTGTTGGGTTGTCATGGAAAGTCACATCAGGCCACCGCCCTCCCAGAGTGCTGAGTCAGCATGGCCAGGCGATGACTGGCACAGCAGTGACAGCTTGGCTCCGCAGGTGGGGCTCCGCTCGGGCACACCAAGGTGGCTTGGTCTCAGCAGATGGCTGAGGAGGCTGAGCAAGGGCTCCGAGTCCGAGCCTTAGAGTCTGACTCTCACAAAGTGCCAGGAGAGTCAGAGCCACTT
This sequence comes from Geosciurus inauris, assembly GCA_004024805.1. Classification (NCBI taxonomy): domain Eukaryota; kingdom Metazoa; phylum Chordata; class Mammalia; order Rodentia; family Sciuridae; genus Geosciurus; species Geosciurus inauris. The sequence goes on along the minus strand of PVHX01011159.1, from coordinate 32,508 downwards.
CAGGGGATGTGGCATGCGGCTAGGTCTACCACGGCTGCCGGAGCCCCTGCCTGTTGGTCTCCTGGTAGCTGTCTGCCTCCAAGGTAGGTGCTGGAGCTGGGAAGGGCCCGCAGGTGGGGGCCGAAGTCCACACTGTGAGGGCAGCTGGGTGGCCCGGCAGGCAGGAGCCAAGGATGCCCACAGTGGGGACTGTCCCCACCTTCTGCAGGCTGAGGGCTCCCTCCAGGTGTTGGGGCTGGAGGTGGAAGGCAGAGACGGCCATTCCTCCCACTGCCTGGCCTGGCGCTGCCCTGAACTGCCCCCCAGCAGGTGGACCCAGCCTCCTGGGATCCTCTGGGCATGGGTGCCAGGAGCTGCAGGAGAGGTCAGGGTAAGGCCTCCCTCTGCTGGGCCCCGACCCCAGGTGAAGAGGCCATAGCCCATAGGACAGGCTGGCCACAGGACAGGGTGACCTCACAGCCCCCCCCCCACTGAGCTGGGTACCTGGCAGCAATGCGCCCAAGGCCTACTCAGGTGTGGACAGGGCCAGGCCCACAGCTACCGTGCAGGGACACGTGCTGCAGGGAGTCTGCAGAGGGACAGATGCTACATGTAGGTCACTAGTTCCCTCTCCAGGCAGCTCCTGGGTCTTCCCTCCCTGAGCCCCTGCCAGGTGTCCCTGCTGACTGGGGGCGTCCACATCCCCACCGCTCAGTGCTCCCCAAGCCCTGCCCAGCTGCCAGGCCGTTCCCATGGACTCTCCTGCCCTGAGCTTTCCTGAGGCTGCGTGGGAGCTTGTAGCCCTGTACTCAGCTGGGGTCCGCAGTGCCTCACTGGCTGCACCTGTGACACAGGAGACACTGGCCTGAGGGACAGAGCTTCCCAACGGTTGGCTGCTGGAAGTACGTGGGTAGACTGAAGCTATTCCCAGTTTCCTGGCCAGGGAAGCCCCCGAGAAGTCGGGAGGGCCTGCCACCATGAACTCCAGCCCAGCCTGGGGCCGCCCAGGAAGGCAGAGCTGGGGGTCCTGAGCAGTGGGGGCTGGACCCTGGGACAGGGGAGGAGTGGCCATTCCGGGCTGCCCTGAGCCCTGCCTCCCCATACCTGACTGGATCCATTACCTGTTAGGGGGTTTGTGGTGACGGCTATGCTACACCCACCCAGGTCTCCGAGCACACATAGGCTGGTGCCACCTGGGGCCCCTTCTGTGACCCCGGGAAGCAGGCAGGATGCGTACAGGTGGATACCGGGTTTCAGGTCTCGACCATGCGGCTTCATGGGGTCTCCAGCAGAGGCCTCCCATATGAGGGAACAGCTCGTGGAACTACTGGGGCACCCGGACCCCAGGCACCTGAGCCCCATGGTGGACGGATAGCCACAATGTAGGAACATGCGCACACCCAGGTGGGCGGGGGGCCTGCAGGGCGCTCTTCTCACTCAGGAAGATCAACGCACAGACCTCTAGGCCATCACATAGGTTTCTTGCCTGGTAGCCACAGGCAAGTGGTTCACGACAGGGACAGCAGTTAGGGTCCCCAGAAGCAGTTCCCTCACTGCCCTCTCCCCAGGCTCTCCTGTCCTCCTGGTGCATTTGAGCCGGCTCTGCAGCAGCACCCAGGACATCACAGCACTGGTCTGGTCTGCTGCTACGCCTGCCCCGCAGGAGGCCCCTTCCTACTTCATCTGCCCAACTGCCACCAGGTGGCCCCTCTTCAGGTGCACACTCCAGGACTCCCCACCAGCGCCTCAGCTGGCTCAGCACTGCCAGTCCGAGGCACCGAGGCAGCCACTCCCCTATGCCCCCTCCCGTGAGGCCGAGTGTCTCCCAGAACCCCCAGAATGGCTAGTGGATGACAATGGTCAGGAGCTGGAGGGGCCAGGCTTCCACAGTGGCCCCGAGCACAGCAGTGACCAGGCTGGCCGGGCCACGGAGGCTCCCTTCCCAGCACTGCCAACATTCCTGCTAATTTCCTGGAAACCACCCAAGCACATCATTCTGTGCAATTATTTCTGGTCTTCAAATCACTTGTGAACCACATGCTCATGAGCAGGCTCAGGGGAACTGACTTTGTTCCGTGAAGACCTGCTCTAGCGAGACCCGACCACCCCGGTCCACCAGGAAGTGTGGGCAGCACCCAGAGTGCATGAGGCCTTTCCCAAGAGCGCTCCAGCCACAGCAGAAGGCTCAGCAGGCAGGTCCGCCTTCTGGGATACCACCCATCCCACAGGAGCCGGAGGAGGCCACGCTCCCACGAGCACCTCATGAGGGAAACAAGGAAGGAGTGCAGGGGGCACCCTGGCTCCCCCACTCCAGGGGCATGCCAAGAGCAAGCCAGGGACCAGCTGCAGGAGGCAGCAACCCACTGGCCACGTGAAGAGCCAGCCTGGGTTGGGGCCAGGACTCCCACGCTGAGGCAACTGAGCAAGAGCCTGCATGGCAGACGTTGCCGGGTGGACTCTTCCCCTCTCGTTAGGGAGAGGTCAGAAGAGCACCACTGACAGAAAGGGACTCTTGTAAATGATGTGACAAGGAAGCTGACTCCCCAGGAAGTCGCAGCGGGCCTACTTTTCCCTTCTGATACACGGGACTGAACCCAGAAAGTGTCAAGCACGGGCTCTGTAGGGGAAGCTTCCACCTGGATGCTTCTGGACCCACAAAGCACAGCCCCACAGACCAGGGAGCCATCTATTAAAGCCTTTCCTGCAGTAGCACCAGGCCTACCGAGGGCCCCCAGAACTGCACAGTGAGGGAGCTTTGGGAGGGGAAGTGCAGTGGACAGGCCTGCGCGCACCACACAGGGCTGAGTCGCCAGCAGGGGGCACTGGGCACGTGCACCAAAGGAAGACCCCACACGGCACTGGCTTCGTGTTTCACAACTTTAATAGAATATTCTAACTATTCTGTACAAATTGAAAACACCGTCTTCAGGTACAAATGTGTTATCGGTAAGGCTGCGCACTCTACACGCCTGGTCACGGTGTGGACACGGCCGTCCCCGGCTGCCAGAGACAACACCACCACATACTTGGAAACCTCACACCAGCTGCTGATGGTCAACCACACCCACGGCTTTTAAGACAGGACGCGTGGTGGGGTGCAGGGGGGGGTACTGAGAAAGCAAGACACGACTTCCACTGCTGCCCGGTTCCCGCCAGAGGGGAGGAGGGCCCTGGCCCTCTGCCTGCCACCTGTGCCAACGGCAGCACCAGGTCTGCGTGTCACAGAACTAGCTCTTGCCCTCAGCAGCATGGCAGGGAGCAGTGCTCCACGGGCACACTCTCTAGTCAAGCCACCAACCAGGTCTGATGGTAAGGATGAGTGAGTGTGAGTTCAGAGTCCCCCAAGCATCAATGAATAAATAAATACGAGGATGGCCCTAAGCTCCTGCCTCAGAGCTGTGCACAGCCCTCCCCCGAGGCTGCAGCGCAGGGCGGAGGGCGGGCCGCAGCTCTGAGCAGGCTTGTGGAGGCAACAGTGCGGGGTCCCAGGTCAAAGGGGGCACTGGGAGGCACCGCAGACCCTCCGCCTTGCTCCACCCATGGGGGCTACGGCCCCCAGGGCAGGACTGGGAAAGCGCAGGGCCGTGGGTGCCAGAACCAAACCCCAGGTTCCCGAAGTGCGTTCTGTCACCACCATACCAGTTAAGCAAAATAAGGAGGGAAAAGGAAAAGTCAAAGACATGCACTTGAAAGCGCGTTAGATGTTGTGAGCACTGTCCACGTGCTGCAGCAGGACCAGGCCCGTCCTGACAGCGTCCACGGGCGCCACCCACGCCGTCGTTTCTCACTGCTGCTTGCACTCTGCCGGCTGGCTGGGCTCTTTCTGCAAGGAGAGAAGAGAGGACTGACTTGTAGAGACCAAAAGCCACGCCACTTACCCAGCGACTCCAACCCACACGAGACCAACACTCAAGAGCTCACCCACTGACAGGGCACCTGCTGCAAAGGGACTCTTGTGATGTGACAAGGAAGCTGACTCCCCAGGAAGTCGCAGTGGGACTACTTTTCCCTTCTGATACATGGGACTGAACCCAGGGCAATGTACCACTGAGTTACACCCCCACCCCCCCTTTTTGAGACAGGACCTAAGTCTCCCAGGCTGGCCTGGAACTTGCCTCCCAGTTGCTGACATTACAGGTGTGGCCACTGAGCCCAGCTACTTTTTGTCTTAGGAGACATGTCTATAGTGTTCTGACTCAAGCTCGATTAGACTAGAGGGTCTTCCAAGGGCCGCAGGGAGGCGGCAGTGGCCCCGGGCACACCCTACTACTCATCCAACAGTCCTCACGGCATAAATGCAGCCCCGACCATGAAGCTCAGTGGGAAGGTGTCCGCACAGAGGGGCTTGCTCTGTTCACCAGTTGGGAAGAGTGCCCAAGCAGTCACGCTCTAGCAGCCTGGGGTGCAGCAACAGATGAGGGGCTCCTCACCTGCAAGAGCTCACCTGCCCCAGCAGTCTCAGCAGATGGGAAATCTGCCCTTCTGTATAGGCACCAGGAAGCACATCCCTCCCTGAGGGGCAGGTCGCCTCACTCACGAATCACACACCTCCCAAGCCACACCCAGGACCCGGGAATACAGCATAGAGGTGAGTCACAGCCTAAGAAATGATGATGATCTCATGCTACTACTTCGGAGCTAGGAAATTTATCAATCTGTAACACCGAGTTCCTGGCAGCTAAGATTAAAAAATTTACTCTGATTTTAACTTGGTAAACCTACAGAGTCCAAGAAAGGCCTGTGCCATATGGTTCAAAGGAATGTCTGGTTGGGATTGGTGGTCATGCCTGTAATCCCACTAATTCCGTCCACTAGGGAGGCTGAGGCAGGAGGATGGCAAGTTAAAGGCCAGTGTGGGCAACCTATGGAGACTGTTTCAAAAAAAAAATAGAGGGTTGGGGTATTAAAAGCACCCCTGGGCTCAATGCCCAGTACTACCCAAACCAAACCAAACCAAACCACTAAAAACCATCAAAGTAAGGCTATCCACTGAAGCTGGGGTTACAGTTCATGCTTTGAGAAGTCACTTACAAGATAAAATGTAGATATAAGATACGTAAAAGCATCAAGAAAGAACCCAGTCCCTGGTCTGAACTGGAATCCACCCTCCAATTCTCTGCCCAGCACAATGATAGGCTGCTCTAGGAGGTAGGTCATCCTGCCTGAGCCTCAGCTGCCCAGCAGGCTGCCCAAGGAGCCCAAGCCCAGCCAAACACCCAGGCCAAAAAGATGTAACCAAGTGCCGTCAGTCTGTCAAGGCTGAACCCAGAGGTGGCTCAACACGGACAAGTGTGAGCCGCAGCCTTGAGACTGTGGGGAGGTGGGAGTGCCCTGTGCAGGTGTAGCCAGAGCAGAAGGACATCAGTGTGCACTGCCACAGAGGGACTAGGCTAGAAAACAGAAACCAGGGGCTGGGGTGTAGCTGGGGATAGAGCTCCTGCCCAGCATGCAGAAGGCCCTGGGTTCTGCCCTAGGCACTGCAAAAAAAAAAAAAAGAAAAAAGAAAAGAAAAGGAAGCCATTCAAGAGGTTTTGCAGGGAGAACTAGGGCTCCGAGGGGATGAAGTCTCCACATCTCATCCATCTACATGTGAATCACAGTGTCGCACCACACAGAACTGTGTGATTTAGCCCTATGGTGCACTTGTTAATTTCAACCAGTGTGTCATCTACTTGTCTTAGATAAAACCAAGGTTGGGAAATGTAGCTCGGTGGTTAGGAGCGTGTGCTTAGGCCAGGTGTGGTGAGCATGTCTGTACTTCCAGCAACCTACAGGCTGAGGCGGGAGGATTCCAAGGTTGAGGTCAGTCTGGGTAATTTAGCGGAATCCTGTCTCAAAATAAAAAGGGCTGGGATGTGGCTCAGTGCTAAAGCGTCCCTGGGTTCCATCTACTGCACCAAAAGAACCCCCAAAACAAGGAAACCACAAAAACTCCACTGACTTGGTTGCAGACGATGGTCCTGAGGGAGGCCAACAAGTGGGCCTGCTGGTGCTGGGCCCCTGGCTCTGAGGAGTCGCCTCCCCTCTGGGCACGAGGACAGCCTGCAACTCACCCCTGCTGGGCTGTGGGGCCACACAGCACCCAGCACCTGCAGGTGGGCAGCAGGAACTCTGGGAATGAGCTTCATTAACGAGACACAGGCAGAACAAAGCTGCACCTCAGCTGAGCGTCTTGCATGTCACTTTATTTTTTGGTACTGGGGATGGAACCCGGGGTCTTGCACGTGCCCAAGCACCTGTGTGTCACTACTTCTGATCAGAGCTCGCTCACTCAGTGCCAACAAGACCATTCAGAGCACAGCCAGTGTTCTCAAAGGTAGCCACCTGACAGACCTGCCCACCATGGGACTCCTGCAGCTGGGCTTCTGGAGACCAGCCAGGCCACCCACAGCTGGCTATGCCAGCTACACCATGGAGAGGGGCCACGGGCCAGGACACCATGGGCCCTGTGGGAGAACACGCTGAACACTGATGGATGACATGCACTTGACCTGGCTTCAGGTTAAGCGCGGGGTCAAAGTGATGTGGCACCTTCACAGGGCACCAGGTCTAGGGCTCCCTGGTAATCCAGAGTCTGCCTGCCCCAATGGGCAAGGGCTCTGCTGAGGCACTTTCTGCTCCTGCCTCTCTTCTTCCTCTGGGAAGGGTCTGGTCTGGTCAGTGGCAAGGGGCTCTGCCAACCCCACTGCCACCACCTTGGTGGCCCAGGGAGCTGCCAGGTTGGACATAGGTGGAGGCAGCTCCCGACGCTCACAGTGGCTCCCTCCCATCGACACTTGGTTCTGCTCTACCTTCAGTGTCCATCTCCACAAGCAGATGGCTGGGGACAGCCAGTGTGTCAGGGCCATTCTGCAAGACGCTGACCTCTGGGCCTCCCATTGTCCCCCTCACCCCTTGCTCTTGGGACAGCATCATCACCATCACTATAGTGCCAGCCACACCACAGGGCTGCTCCTTCACCAGCATGAAACCCTGGCTCAGGCAGAGGCAGACCTCGTTTCCGCCTGTTGGTTTCCCAAGTGCAGGCAGGGGCCCTGCACAAGCACCCCCGTGGGAAGCCCGCAGAGCCTACAGCACACAAAGCAGGCCAGGATGGCGACCCTGTGGCTCCCAAGTCCAAGCATCACATGGGCAAAGTACAGACCAGCAGTTTGGAAGTTAGGTACGAATGGATTCCACCTTACCTAGGAACGTATGAATGATTAACAGACAAAAATTACACCTAAATGGGGAAAAAAATTGAAAGGAACCGTCAGCATGAAAGAAAATGAAATGCACAAAATTATACAGGAGGAAACAGCCACAGTCCTCATAATACGAAAGGGCTGCGAAGTACTGACCACAAGCAACTCCAGTGCAGCAGAGCTGCCCTCCAGCAGCCAGTGCAGGGCCTGCTTCCAGAGCCTGGCCACCCCAACACCAGCAATCCCCCCATCCCGGCCTTGCAGACAACCTGGACAGGTGCACGTGAGGGACAGAGACAGGGCCCCGTGAGCCAAGGACAGCAGGGAAGTCGGGAATGTGTGGAGAGCCCGTCAGCCGCCGGTGCCCCAGCCACCAACCCGGGCAGCGACTCCACAGCGCAGGGGTCAGCACGGGACTCGCTCCATGCCGGCCACCTGGGGCCACCTGGGAGACGTTCCTTCAGAAATGGGCGCGGGAGGAGACAGAAGGGAGGACACACAACATGGAGAAGAGAGAGAGGGAGGAACAGCCTGCAGGACAATAGTGAGACACGCAGCACACAGGCCGCGGGGCCAAGGATGGAGGCCGGGCAACACCTCCAGTCCTGCCCTCTACCCATACCAGGACCACCCTGCTCACTCAGCCCAATCACACCCCCGCCTCGGGCCTTCCACACGTCCACAGAGCAGCCCAGTGTCAGTGGCTCCCGCATGTCAACTGTGCCTGGGAGCCGCCAGCCCTCGCCCATCACCTAGGACTGACCATGTGCAGAGCCCGTGGCCTGAAGGGCAACCTTTAAGGGAGGGGCGTCTCCCAAGCTTGCTCCGAGTGGTAGTTGCATGGCCCATTTCTGAAAAGCCCCACTCCACCCTCCCGAGGGACCCACTGTGCTCACGTGCTCCTTTCAACATCAGCCCCACACCCTCGGCTTTGAATGCACACTCTACCCAGGCAAATAGCACAGACAGGAAGGACAGCTGGTCGGAGACAGGCCACAGAAACACCAGGTGCCGGCACAGCCCACAGCCCACCCAGTGCTCCAAGAGGTGCCCACAGCTCAGCCCCGCACCAGCACAGCTCTGGATGTTGGTGTGTGCCCACAGCAGCTCTCCAAGGGCCCCAACAAGACCCGGATCCAGGCAAACCAGGGGCTGCTCACTCACTTTCCTTTTAAAGCTGTTCTCCTTAGTGAACTCTGTCGTTTATCTAAGATTACCCGAGACACGTCTAAGACTCCTAAGCCGTCTCCTCAATGTCCTCAGCCCGAGTACAGCTAAAATTATGTCTGTGCGTCCGTCATTCTATCAGCTGCAACAGCCCTCAAAGCCCCCTTCTCGCATCTCCCCTGACCACACACAAGCGTACTGAGGGTCAGTTAGAGCCCGCCCTAGAGGCAGGACCTAAAAGTTAAAGCTGCACTGCTGCTGGAGTCTGTGTAGGCTGGACTCGGCTGCGGGCAGCCCGAGGCACTTTCCTGAGTATCTGTACTTACAGCTCTGTCACCAAGGGTCCAAATAGTTCCTCATCCAAGTATTTTTCTGACATATTTTAAGTTTTCTTAGTAGAAAACAACACAACTACGCACCCCACCACTGCCTCAAATGAGGAACACCTGCACAAGTCCAGCAGCACACACACCTAGGTTCGCGGAGCCTCAAGATGACTAACCTTGGGGTTAACTTCAGCATCGTCCTCGTCTTCTCCCTCCTCGTCACCTTCCAATTCCTGTGTGGAGAGGAGAGAGTCAGAGGAAGAGGTTAACTGAAGGCTGGACCGGACTTCTCACAGAGCCCACTATCCAGAAACAGACGAGAGCAACCCTCTGCTTCAGAAGGAGGCCGCACTCTTGCCCCGGACACAGCCCTTTGGGGCACCTCCTCCTCTGACAACCCTTGCAGAGATACATTTCTGAAAAGGCAGGCGAGGCCTGTTAAGGCACACCTCCAGAAGCCAACTGCTGGTCCAGGGTGCCCCGCGGGGAGAGGGCACCATGTGGCCTGCAACCTCACACCGTGAGGGAAAGACATTTCCTGCCCTGTTCCTTACCTCCTCCTCTCCTTCCTCGCCTTCTTCAAACTGGAAGGGGAGAAAATGAAAAACCTTTTTAGGTTTGCAAAACCACAGTCACGCTGCCCTAGATGCCAGCCCCACCAGGCGCCCCCACCAGTCTGGCCTAGAGAGCAGACGCCCAGCTGCTGCGGGGTCTGGGGTCACACTGCCGGCCTAGAGGAAGCCAGGTGCTTGTGAGCTCTGTATTTTGATAGAATGTGGGAAACTGAAATCCACTCAAAACTAGAGGGAGGGATGGAGAGGGACACCCAGGGGGCTACCAGCAAGGGTCTTCCGGCTGAGTATGGCAGTCAGGAAAAGGGGTTTGCAAAGTGAGGAGCCACCCACCAGTGGCATCGCTTTATACCTCACGGGGGGCAGTGCAATAGCCCTTGGTGTTTGACCTCCAGGCAATTAAAGGAGGACCCTGCCTTACGGCCAGCTGGTCTTGGTCAATTCGTCCTCCATCCGACGCACGGCTGGTCAGACTCAGACTCAGGCTCTACACCAGACAGAGGCAAAGGCTCACGCAACCCAGCACTGCAGCCTGAGCCTGGGGCACTCAGCACTGCAGGACCTCTTGGCACAGACACCCCTCCTCCCGAGGCCACCCTCACAGGCCGAGCCCAGCACCACACGCCTCTAGCCCTGCACAGCAGCCGGGGGGTCTGGCTGCCTAAGTGGCAGTGGGGGAGACTTTGAAGCCTTGCACTCTAGAAAGCCACAGAAGAGGAACTGCACGTACCAAGTTCCCGAGGTTCAGGCACCAACCTCTCAGCCTTGGGGAACCTGCTTAGCGGATGCTCTGGTGTGGGTCTGGGGGGCCATCCAACCAGGCATACCACTGCCACCTCCCGCACCTAACATCTGCAAGACACTTCTTACACCAGCACCCACTGAAACCCAAATGCTCGACACGCAAGGGCTATCACTGCCATCAGCTCCTTTTACAGAGGGGGACACTGAGGCACAAAGGAGACACCACGACTTAAGGGCAGGAGCTGGGATTAAGCTCAGCAGGAGTGCGCACACTGCCCACGGGGCCTTTGAAATCCATGGATATGGAATTAAGAGCCAGAAGGCCTGACTCCAGTGAGCTTTCCAATGACCACTGAGATGACCCCTAGCCCTTACACTCTGCATTAACTAAACATTAGTTCCTTGGTCACAAGAGTCACATTTCAAGACCTTAACAGTGGCACCTGAGGTCAGTCCAGCTACATTACACAGAGCAGGTACATCTTCATGTAAAGTGTCACTGGAAAGTGCTGGTCAAGACCTATGAGTAACCACCAGGTGCTAAAATCTGCATTTCTGCACCTGCTCTGGGCCTTAGGGACCCAACGCTGAATTGAGTGTCCATGTGTCCTGACCCTCCGATGACCTCCAGCCTGAGGTGGAGCAACCATACTTTAGAAGTCAAATACAAGTCCAAGACCACCCACCAACACACGAGACTGGCCTGTCACCCTGCCACTGCCAGAGCAGCCTCGGCACACAGGGAGGGCAAGAAGCAGGCCCGACCCCAGGATCCTGCCTGAGCTCCTGCCCGACAGGAAGCCTCAGCAAACCCCGGGAGGGAGGGAGCCTGAGCTCTAAAGGCAGAGCAGAGGCTGCACAGCTAACCGACTCCAGTGACCAAGACAACTAGGAGCAACCTGGGCCTCAGTCACCACGGGGGCCTCATGGGAATGGCACCAGGCCACAGCCGATGTTTTGCCAGCAAAACTCAGGGCCTGCCTGTGGGAGCAGAGGTCTCTGACTGTGCTGCCCCAGGTAGAATAAGTCCACCTCCAATAGCTGCTTGGGATGGCCAGACTTCCCTGAAGGCGGCCTTCCGGGACACGCCATGGGGCAGTCAGCACACAGGCTTACCAGGTGACTGGGGCTGGCGGCCTCAGACATCTGCCTTCCCCGCAGCTCCTTAACAGCCCCCTTCTCCCACCCGTTTTCCAGACACAGAACAGCAGGGCCCACGCAGTTTGTCCAGGGTGTCATGCAAATCTGAGGCGTAGGTCTTCCCCCGTGCACACCCAGAGGCACGTCCCTGAGGCAGCGCCCAGCCCAGCCCAGCCAGCCCCATCCGGCAGTCCCCAGCCACACACATTGTCGTCATCCTCAATGGCCTCCCCAGTGAAGTAGAGCACAGCCCGGGGCACTATCCGCTCACGGAAGAAGTGTCCAATCTCAAAATCCGAGGCTAACGTGAACTCAGAATCTTCATCCTGAGAGGGCAAAGCCAACACGTCAGCTCATTTCAGTGGGGTAAACACATGTGCTTGATCCCTCTCCCTCCTGGTTTACTGGACTTCAAACAGTACATTTCTGTACTGCTGGGTGATGGCTGCCCCATACAAAAACCACTCAAAATGAGCTCAGGCATCAGCAAAGTGGGCCCATAGCTCTTTCCCTGCCCACAGGTTTCAGAATAGAGGGTATCAGAGCCCCAGAGGGAACGGGCTGGACTGAAGGACATCTGTCTGTTCCTGAAGCTGATGTGGAGAACACACTTGTCCCACCCAAAGTTGTGAGAACTTCACATGAACCCCAGGGCCTAGGGAGCAGAATGGATTAGAAAGGGCACTCACTCAGGAAACAAAGACTTCTGACAACACCACAGATCTTACCAGTGATTCTCCATCACCCGAGGCTAGAGAAAGGAAAGGCAAAACAAGCCTGTGTTACACTGACAACCAAGGTTTAAAACCCAGAGGAGAAAGCTCAGCTGGCACATAACAGACGCTTGGCAGCCTGAGGGCACCTCTGACAGCTCACCCACTTCTCAGACTGCCCCAGGCCCATCTGCTGCTGCCCCCACTTCTGCAGACCCTACCAGAAAAAACCCAAGGTTCAGAAAAGCAGGGTAGAGTCTGAAGGGTCACTAGGAGGGAAGCCTATCAGAGGTCCAGACGGGCCACTCGGTGCATTTGTGCCACAAAGGGATTTCACTTGTGCCCTACAGGACTGTACGTGCTGCCAGGTGCAATGGCCACACCTGCTGTCCCCAGAACCTGGGAGGCCAAGTCAAGAGGACAGCAAGTCCCAGGCCGGCCTAGGCAACTTAGTGAAACCCTGTCTCATAGTAAAAAACAGGACTGGAGATATACCTCGGGGTAGAGTGCCCCAGGGTGGAATCTCTAGTCCCCAAAACAAGCAAGGTAGGTATGGATGCAGGAGCAGCCTCGCACCACGTACATGACACACTAGGCGCCAATGAGGAGCCAGTGCCAGCTGAGGAAGGTTAAGAGGGTGCTGCCAAGTGACCTCTGACTCCCCAGGCAGGCACAGGGCGCCCACAGCTGCAGAGGAGCAGGTGCTCCCTGTGGCTTCCCTACTGATGACATTCCTACTCCCACTATCCCAGCCCCCTGCCTGGAATGCTGGCCCGGGCACTGGTGCAACCCAGGGTGCAGCTGCCATTCCCTGTGGGGACAGCTAGGACCACTCCACGTCACACAACACTGCACACAGGCACAGAGGCAACAGCAGCCAACAGACCTTTCAGAGGACTGAAGAAGTTGAAAAAGGACTCATTGGGGACCTGCTTAGTGATGGTCCTGACAGTGCCCCGCCCCTTGTGCTTCTGCTTCTTCTTAATGGTCTTGACTGTGACGTTCCTTCCTTTCTTCCAGTCGATGGTGCACCTACAGGGGAGATGGCGCTGTGGTGGCATGACCCAGAGAGACCCCACACAAGGTACACAGGCGGCACCAGGGCCGGGGACCTGACGGTGCCGCTGCTACCTCAAGCCTTAGGCTCCCTCAAGCACAGTGGCATTCACTGCCCCAGACGTCCCACATGGAGTGTGGACTGTGTTTTCTGTGACAAGGCCTTATCAAGTCTGCAGGACAACAGGGACCTGTTACCTGCTACCTGTGAGCCCAGAGCACATGTGGAGTCACCCTCTCATATATCTGCAAAGTCCTAAGTCAGCACGCCAACAGGGGACCACTGGGACAGGTGACAACCAGTGAGGAACACGTGGCCTGGGGTGCCCACCTTTGCCTCTCCATCACCTTGGACACAGGTGACCCTGGGGGCAGCCAAACGTCATCTATGCAAGAAGAGCACATCTGGAAAGGCCAGGCCCTTCCGCATGAGGACCTTGCCCTGTGGCCATCTTCCCGCATCGCTCCAGTCCCCCAAGCCTACTGGCATTTTAACAGTCCCAACTCACTCACACGGGGAGACTGGCAACAGCAAGCATTTGCTTCTGACGTACAAGGGGTAAGCATTTTAATTCAAGCACAGAACAATTCCCTCAACAGTCCAATTTACCAAGAGGAGTTAAGTCTAAGCTCAATGTTCTACAGAGATGAAACCAACCTAAGCAGACATGCTGTCAATTTAAAATAAATCACTAGATCAACACTGATCTGCACTGATTTATTCATTCAACAAATACTCATGTGCTGGGTTTGTTTTGGTGGTACTGGAGAGTGAACCCCACACCATGCCTAGCTGAACTCAAGCGCACATCTCTACATCCCAGTTGGCAGGGAGGCTGACGCAAAGACGGTAGGTAAGGTTGAGGCCTCAGGCACCCAGTAAGACTGTGTCAAAATAACATACAAAAAGGGCTGGGGTGCACCTCAGTGGTAGAACAGCACCCTGGGGTCAATCCCTGTACCTGCCCTTCTCAAACTACCTCAAGCATGAATATCTAGAAAACCCAACGCCCTGCGTTCCAGCGGCACAGAACAGAACCTCGACACCGCCCACTCCCTTCTACTGTGCGTCTGCACTCTCCCCAGCCCGCAACACTGCTGGGTTGGATCTTCCCTGTGCACTAAGCAGGAACAACACTGCGCATGTCGTTCCCACCACCTTTTTGCTGTAAAATTCCAAAGCTATCTCCTGCTTCTGTTCCAAGACGAGTCAGGAACGCCTTTTCTTACCCATCGCAGTCCACGATTTCGGGACCTTCAAAGGAAAAGGGGTCAGCCTTGTCGGGCTCTGACTTCATCTTGTACGTTTTCGTCAGGACTGGGTTGCTGAAGTAGTCGTTGGGCTCGAAGTGGAACTCTAAGACAAAAGACTGAAGCAGAAACTCAGCGTCAGCACCGACTGGCAACAGGGCTCCCGTGTGCAGGCTGGCAGACAAGTGGGCAGCAATGCTGTGCTGCTCTACGGGCAGCAGAAAACACCAAGATGCTGAGGGACAGAGCAGGCCCTCCACTCCTGAATCCCTCGCAGACCTGGAGGAAACGGGCACCTTGGAACAGCAGGCAGAGGTGGCACACAGAGCAGGTGTGATGAGGCCAAGGCCAGCAAAAGGACACGCTTGCCCACGAGCAACAAAGCTGAGAAACACAGAGATGCCTTCTCTGGAGTAAACAGAAAAACACTGTGAGGGCAGGCGACCTCTGGGACACTGGGCTTACTCCTAGGATGTGCACAGGCTCAGGGACACACAGGGCAGTACTGAGATGTTATGTAAAAAGTCCATTCCCTGACCCAAACCCCGGAATTAACTTCCAGGAATTCCGTCTTGCTAGAGGCAGCTACCTGGCTGGACACAGCGACACCTGAGACTCTCACTCAAGCCCTGTCACACCAAAGCCCTCAGAACAGAGCCCGGTCCTGGCAAAGCTGCTAGACCAAAGTACTTCCGTCTCACTGTGATGTGATGGCCAACTCACCAGCTGGGGGAAGGCAGGGGGTAGCGGCAGGCACCGCAGCACCCGGGGAAACCACCCTCCTGACCAGCAGGAAGGAAAGCACACCACACAGTAAGGAGGCAGCATGGGATGAAGGTGGGGGCGGGGCAGCCACGCGCCGTGGCTTCTGCTGGCTGCCCGCACTTCTGCACGGGGACTGCATCCCCTCCTCTGCCTTCTGTCGTCCCTCCACACCACACTCCTTCCTATTTTCCTACTGTTTCTGTCCCAGCTGCCTTTACTTAGTCAAGAGTAACTTCAGGGGCTGGGGCTCAGTGGCAGAGCGCTTGCCTAGCACGCGTGAGGCACTGGGTCCAATCCTCAGCACCACATAAAATAAACAAAATAAAGGCATGTTGTCCATCTACAACGACAAAATAATTCGAGGGGAAAAGAAAGTAACTTCAGGACAGTGGCAGCAAACTGAAGGTGCTGCTTGACTGCTCGGGAGAGAAGGCCCAAAGGCAGGACCGCCCTGCCGACAGGCCACAGCCTGGCAGGCCGCCACACACTCCAATTAAAGGGTGTAAAACCAGACCAGCTCCCCAGCAGGCAAGGAGGCAGCTGGTGGCCACCCTTCTACCTCATCACACCAAGGAGCCTCACCTGGGAGTTGGTGGCCGACCGGGGAGGGATGGCACACCTGGGGAAGATCACACAGAGCCGATGGCCAGAGCCAAGCACGCTTCCCCAGCCAGGCGTGACCTGCCCTGTGCACAGGTGGCCCCCTCCTCAAGTCAGGTGGTTTTGCCTTCGGCCTTAGTTCTTGGACCGGCACAGGACTTCTAAAAGGGGAGGCTGTGGGGAAAGTCACTGAGCTGTGGACAGCTGCTGAGATGCCGAGACTCTGCTTTCCATGTTCTCCCTAAGAAGCACACCTGGCTTTTATCACAGGGAAGGCAAGAGGAAAGAGGAGGTGACGTGCCTGCACCTGAGGTTCTAGTCCACGAGCCACGTGAGTTAGAGGACAAGAAGATGCCAAGAAAGGAAGAGGGGCCTGGAGAGCAAAGGAAAACAAGGGAATGGACCCAAAGGGAAAACACCAACTCAACCTGCAAAAACCACAGGCAAGAGAGAAGAGCAAGAAGAAAACAGAATCTCTAAACTGCAGGAGCCCTGCATGCCAGGCGGGGCAAGTCACAGAATGCCAAGCAGGCCACACAGCCCAGTCCCAGGTGCCAGGCTTCCAAGATCCCTAACCCACAGTCCCTCATAAAACATTGTCTCCAAAACCTGAAACTGAAAGCCACCGGTCAGTCAGTCATGTGTTGCTGGAGATGCTGTGGCACTGGAATGGAACCCGCCAGCCACAGCCAGGCTGACAAGTTACGAACAGTGCAACCTGGAGCACCAGGCAGGCCGACAGGGTCAAGCCGGTCTTCCCAACTGGCAGGCACATCCCCACTAACACTCCTGTGTCACCATCACTTTGGAAAGATGTTTTGTGACACCAGAGCAGGAAAACATTTTCAGCTGCATCTGCAATTATGTTTGAGCCTAAACCCTAACAGACTCCTCCTCAGTACCTGCGACCTCTGTGCAGGTTTGTTAGGTACCTTTCACCTTTTCATTTTCTTTTTGAGATGAGGCCTCACTACATTGCCTAGGCTAGTCTTGAACCCGTAGGGTGGAGGGATCCTTCTACCACAGGTTCCCAAGGCGCTGTGTGTCAAATGCCCAGGGCAGGACATGGCCCCTGCCACGTATCCACTCACCCAGACTCCCAACTCCAGTGCCAAGCGAGGCACAGAAAGGCAGCGGGATCTGACTTCCTGCTCAACTCCAGGTCCCACAGCCAACACTGCTCAGCTGGTACTCACCATAGGCTGGCCAGGGTCTGAAAACTTCACTTTTATATCCTGCAGGTGTTTCAAGATGGGTTCATCATATTCCTAATGAAAAAGAGGAAAAAAAATTCCAATGGGCTTTTAAAACCCAGAGTGTGCCAAGCAACGCCACACACATGCATGCCAGAGGATGGCTGGCTCTCCAGGATCCCACCCCAGGACCCGCCTCCAGGAAGCTGGCAACATCTGTTTCCCTGACAGTGATGGCAACAGCAATGTGCCAAGAATCAGGTGCCATCTACCTCTGGCCTGGCAAAATGGTGACCACCAATGCTGGCCCCAAGAAAGCACCTCTGTACCTGTCTGCTCCTGTGCCACCTGCCTCCACCCACACTGCTGGCCTTGGTGGCCACTTTCCCACCTGCAGCAATAAAGATCCTAAACCCACCGCGTGAAGTGTGTCCGCAGTCTAACCTGCAAGAACTTAAAACTCACATGGCTGTGCACTTTTACAAGTGAATAGCACCTCAGCTCAGAGCTTACCCAACCCTTCACTTTGAGAGTCCCCGAGAAAATGTGCACGACGAGCCAGGACCGCACCCTGTGCTCACACGCAAGTGCCAAGAGATGTGCTACCATGGAGCCGTTTCTCCACCCTAAAGCCTGGCATGGGCCCAGGACCTCCAGGTTTCACCAACATTTAGAAAGTGAATGTGGTAACAGCCAATTTCCCAACTTTAAGTTCTGGTGACGGTGCAGAACGATGTTGATAAAAGCCAGCAACAGGGACTGGGGTTATGGCGCAGTGGTAGTGCGCTCACCCAGCACGCGTGAGGCACCGGGTTCGATCCTCAGCATCACATAAAAATAAAGATATTCTGTCCACCTACAACTAAATAAATTTAAAAAAAAAAAAGCCAGCAACAGTAAGGAGACCTAGCAGTCTCGACAATGCTCCACACGATTCTGAAAGGCGGCCATATCTTCAGTGCCAGACTCAGGCAGCACTGGGCTCTGCTGTACACACCGCCATCTGGGGCACTGCCCAGCTGCATGAGACACACACACCCGCCATCCTCCACACTGACAATACTACTGTCCCCAAATCCACAACACTTCCATGTGTTCTCGCTCCCTCAGTCACGAGGTACCTGGGAGCAGGGAACTGTGAGTGACCTAGGGCACAGGACGCCCACAGAGCAGGCACAGATCGATCCTGGTGACCCTTGAGCACAGGACTGAAGGGCACAAGCCAACCCTATCCTGGGATTTCACACGAACCAAGGGGAACAGGTCAAGGGACCTCCCTCTTGGCACAACATGTGAGAACTGCCTTCTCCCCAGCACAACAGTCTGTGGCTCTTGAAAACAGAGCAGACACCTGCCACTGAAGTACGGCTGCCCCCGGGATCCCTAACACCACGTGACATTGCCACACAGAAATAGCTGACAGATCACTGCTGTAGCCTTGCTTTGCCGTGTCTCACCCAGCAGCGCGGGTGGATCCCAGGCCCCATCCTGACTAAACCCACAACCTGCCTTTTCACAAGCCCCGTCCCCCGACCCCAGAGAAATACTCTGTCTCTTTGCTCCCCCGACATGGTTTTTTTTTTGGTAATGGGGGTTGAACCCAGGAATGGTTTACCACAAAGCTGCATCCTAGCTCCCCCCATTTTTTTTAAGTTGTAGATGGACACAATGTCTTTATTTCATTGCTTTGTATGTGGTGCTGAGGATCGAACCCAGGGCCTCACGCATGCGAGGCAAGCGCTCTACCACTGAGCTACAATCCCAGCACCCCCATTTTTTTTCTTAAGATTTCAAGATAGTTTCACACAATCGTGTCTGACCGGAACTTGCAATCGTCCCACCTCAGCCTCCTGAGCTGGGATTACACTGTGCCCTGTGGTCAGTGGGTTTTTAATCAGTGGAATACATTAGGATCACATCATTGGTTTCTACAAAACACCGCCAGGGCAGGGCTGGGGGTACGGCTCAGTGGGAGACAGCTTGACTAGCACGCTCAAGGCCCTGAGTTCCACCCCCAGGACTGCAACACAACCAAAACAAATCGAGAGCACTAGAATATCTTCTCACTGATTTGGGGGCAGTGTGAGAGCACTGACGATGCTAAGCAGTTTCACAAGCTGCCCAGGTGAGTCTAATACTGTCAGGTAAAAACACAGCTCTGGTAAGTATTCCATCTTTCCCAACTTCTATCTCATGGCATTCTTTTTTTTTTGGTACTGGGGATTGAACTCAGGGAACTCGACCACTGAGCCACATCCCCAGCCCTATTTTGTGTTTTATGTAGAGACAGGGTCTCACTGAGTTGCTTAGCGCCTCGCTGTCTCATGGCATTCTTTAAAATGTACGGTTCAGTCTTCTTTAATCTCATCTTTTCATACAAAACAGAAGCTCGAATCAGGAAAACCAAGGCTGTTCTACTTCAGATGCCTCCCTGGCCTGGGAGTGAGAAATCAGCTGTTCTTTCCACCCTTTCCAGTGTCTGGGCTTGAGTGGAGGGTAAGCCAGACAGGCGAGAGAGACAGCCACACGGGAATCCCACAGAACCACTACCGAGTATCCCAAAACCTCATGCGGGCCACGAGGTGGCTGTGCCCTGGCAGAAGCACCAACCCATGGGCAGAGCTGCAGCTGTTCAAAGCCTGGGTGTGCATGTGCCGTTTCTGTAACTGCTGCAGGCCAGTCCCTAAGGCTCAGGGCAGGACTTTTTCTGCAGTTCATTTCAGGAAAAGTCAAATACTACCTTTTCACTGGTTGCAGGAAGGTGGATACAGAAAGGCTGGCTACTCATTTTTGTTAAAAAAGAGACTTTTTGGGCTGGGTTTGTGGCTCAGTGGCAGAGTGCTTGCCTCGCACATGTGAGGTATTGGGTTCGATCCTCAGTACCACATAAAAAACATAAAGACATTGTGTCCATCTATAACTAAAAAATATTTAAAAAAAAAAAAGACACTTTTCAATGGCAATGGTCAGAAAACACTAGCAACTGGTTCTGCACATATGCAACGAAGGGCCCAAGATCATCTCAACACTCTCGGGAGGAGGATGCAGACCCACAGGGCGCTCCTCCTGTGGGTCGAGGCCCCACTGGGGCTGGCTCCTGTCCTCAGCTCCTGCCCCAACCTGTGAACAGGCTCTGAGGGCGAGGCATGGCCTCCACAGGAGTGCGCAACCCACACAGGGCTAGATGCAGCCTACGCTGCCAGCCTTGTCCCAGAGCTGCAAGAGACAGGGACCAGGACTGCTACCCAATGCCTGCCGGAGAAAGCACTTCCAGCTACCAGGTGAGCCCATGGGGAGCATTCGGCTGACTTCCAGGTCTCCGCAGGCCACCGCTCACCTGCACCAGCTCACTGAGCATGTCCACATTTCTGAAGATGGTGAACCAGAACTCTGGGATCCCTCTGGGACTCGGCTCTTCTGCTGCGGCTTTCTCTGCAATGACTACTTTATTTTTCATGTCTCCCTATAGAACAAACATGCAAAACAGAATAGTGATCACAAATTAGTAAGTGGCTGGAAGGCTTAGTGGAGCGTGATTTCAGTCCTATATGAACTTCTACTGGAAACGTCTTCCTTTCCAGCTTTGTCTCTGCACACCACGGAGGGAAAAGAATCCCTCAAGCCACCATACCCAGAAGCACCCACACATGTCACAGTGCGGGAAGCAAGGTGGCAGACCCAAGAGACTGAGCCTGACTCTGAGGAGCTGCCTAGCAGCTTGGACGCTGGCTGCACATGTGGGCATGAGAGTGCAGGGCAAGCGTGGGGTGCTGACCAGAGGGGCACCTGCAGGGTGGACAGGGTCCTCAAACAACATGGCCCCGAGAAAGACACACCGAGAGAGGCGATCTCCGAGGTGGAGGGAGGCCACAGTCCATCCTGAGTGCCTTCTCACAAGGCTGGCTAGCACAAGGCCATTCTCGCAGGCTCTCCAGCTGGCAAAGGCAGGTGTGCTTAGGTTGTGAGGAATGGACTCTCATCCACAGCCAACGCTCTACCCAGGCCAGGTTCTGCCCATTTTCAAAAGATCCTAACTATGTATGGCTACCAAAACTAACACGTTTCAAAACAGCACACTGCTACAAGATAAACGTACTCATCTCAAACGTGAAATCAGACTGATGTGCAATGGGGTGTGGCCCAGTGGCAGTGTTTGCCTAATAAGCCTGAGACTCTGGGTTCCACCCCCAGCACCACAGAAATGAAGCACAGCCATGGCTGGGCTATACTTGGTGGCAGGTGCTCCACAAGGTCCCCCATAGCCTCAGCCTTCCAGCAACTAGGGACACAGGTGTGCAGCATCCCTGCTGACCCCCGCTTCCTCTGGTCCATGACCTTCACTGGGATGTGACTGCTCCTTGTTCATCCAATCCTTAATACTAATACAGGGCCACAAAGACACTAAAAAGGGCTGTGCCTCACTCACCACAGGGACCCACCTGTGCCAACCTGAGGGTGAAGGAGTACCTGTTGCTAGGAGCACTTTCCTCTGGAAAGCTTTACTGATGATTGAAAACCACCAAAACATGGCTTGTTTCTTACAGAACACATATCACACTCATTTTTTTCAAAAACCTTACAGCCAACTTGTCCTCCTCTTCATTCTCACTGTGCCACTCTGACTCTGCGTCTGTGGGCTCCACATCGCCAGTGATGAATTCTCTCCTCTGTGTAAAGACAGAACTCCATCAGAACCTGAAGCTACTTGGAAACTCAAGAGTCAGATGAGTGCCTAAATAAAGTCTCTGGAAAGACGGCTGCCAAGCCCCAGGCAGACTTGGCTGTCTCATCCACAGCAAGAGCTGCCCCTGCCCCAGCACTGCCCACCTTGTCAAACAGAGGCTGGTACAGGGCCGCATACTTCCTCTCCAGGTCGTGCACCTCCTCGTAGAACTTGGCTTCTATGTGTGCACATCGCACCTGGAGCTGCTTCAGCGCGTTGATTCTCCTCTTGACTGCTCTGGGCAAACTAGGAGAGGAAGTAGGAGAGGTCCCTATGCCTGCCAAGCAAGGGCATGCTTCTCAACCTAAGGATGACAGACTAGCAAGGCATGGAATTCACCCCCTTGCTATGAACAAGAGCTCCCAAAGCCATTAAGAAAAGCACACCAAGGCCAAGAGAACAGCAGCAGCCAAGGAAGTGAAAAAGATAATTCACAAAAGAAAAACAAACTGTCAAATAGGAAGGTTCGACCTCAACCTCTTTAGCAAAATTGATGGTTATAACACAACACCTGGATTGATGAGACTAAGGGCACCAAGCCTGCAGACTCATCTTTCTTAAGGGAACCCTGGACATAGGCTTTGGATCCAGTAACTACACCATTAAGAATTCATCCTAAGGAAATAACCAAACATTCATGCTGGAAAGTGCAGGTAATATCACTCTTTATAAATGTGAAAACTGTAACAAACCAGGCATGGTGGCACACACCTGTAATCCCAGCTACTCAGGTGGCTGAGCCATGAGGATTCCAAGTTGGAGGTCAGCCTTAGCAACCTGAGCCCTACACAACTCAGTGAGAACCTCAGTGAGTCTCAAAGTAAGACTGTAATCCCAGAGGCTTGGGAGGCTGAGACAGGAGGATTGCGAGTTCAACGCCAGCCTCAACAATGGCAAGGCACTAAGCAACTCAGTGAGATCCTGTCTCTAAATAAAATACAAAAACCAGGGCTGGGAATGTGGCTAAGCGGTTGAGTACCCCTCAGAACAATCCCCAATACCCCTGAAAAATAAAATAAAATAAAAAGGGCTGGGATGTGGCTCAGTGGTAGAGCTCCTGGGTTCAATCCCTGGTACCAACAAAACAGAACAAAAAAAGGGTAAGGATGTAGCACAGTGGTAGAGCACTTGGCTCAGCATGCGTGAGGGCCCTGAGTTCAATCCCCAGCACTGCAAAACAAAACCAAACCAAACAAAAACTGGCAACATTAGTAAAAGCTAATCAGGACTCAATGGCCTGTGGGTAAGTCCTGCTGTCCAGAACCATCTAGTGACATGTGCAAAGTCCTTGCGAACTCACTGACAGGGCAAGCTCTTCTTTCAATCAAATAAACTAAGGAAGAGCTTTTTGCCTTTTGGTTTTGTTGTTTTTTTTTAAAAGTTTGTATGGATTAGTCCTATAAATTAGAAAAAAAGGGCGTTTTTTGGACCCAGAATAATCATTTATTTAAAGTAAAGCCCTTGGTCACAATTGAGGTCCCCAGGCTTCATCACTGGCTCTGGAACCTAGCCTCCAAGTGTCGAGCCAGTACTGCTGGAAGCACATTCGTATCCTCCTGCAGTGCAACAAGTGCGCCAACGTGGAACCAATCCTGTGCCTACAAAACCCTGTCCCCAGGCCTGCAACTCCTGTCAGCAAATGAATGCCACCTGCTTGCTCAGTTTCCAAGCCAGAAAGCTGGAAGGCATTACCTACTCTCAGGCCTCTCCAATTCAGTCTGTAAGAAATGCCTGGCAAAACCTTAACGACTACTTATGAGGCTCTGGATTCAATACCCCCATCAAAAACCAAACCGAACCAAACCAAGCCTTACACACCGAGTAATCCCCAGAGAACCCTCTAAACGGACAAAGCAAACCGCCAGTGTCCCCTCCCATTACTACAGCCCTGTGGGCATCAATGAGCCCCAAGTGGGAACTGATGTGCAGGATGGGACATACTATGAGGTCAAACCCTGGCCTGATGGGAGGCTCATCCCTTGCAGAAGACAGACAGGTAGGGCTTATCATTTTCACCGTGGAAGACAACCAGGCCACAGGATTGTGAGGGGAAGCCAAACAACATTCTACTGCCAGTGATCAATGCAGTTCTCTACACCGCCACAGGGCGGCACTGTGCACTTCCTAGCAGACAATTCCACCTGCACCCAAACACTGGGCAGGACATTCCTCTTTGGACCTGGCTCTCACAAGCCAG
Source organism: Geosciurus inauris (assembly GCA_004024805.1). NCBI lineage: Eukaryota > Metazoa > Chordata > Mammalia > Rodentia > Sciuridae > Geosciurus > Geosciurus inauris. The sequence continues at coordinate 8,898 of PVHX01011159.1, read as the reverse complement.
GTTTGAACCCTCACCCCTATTCCGAGGCAGTGGACAAGGCTTCTTCACCTTCACACTGTGGCTTGAAGTGGCACACACCTACCAGCAGTACACTTACGTTTCGACGTAGCTAGAAGGAGTGTGCGAGACATTGTCAAGTCGCTCCTGCAGAGCTGCCAGGACTTGTGGGTTCTGCATCACCTGATCTGTGAGCTTTTCTAGTAAGAGTCAGAAAAAGATCAAGAGTATTTAAAACACATCCACACAGAACCAAGAGTAGAAATAGAAATCACCTACGCAGATCAACTTAGTTTTGTGAAGCTACTAATTTCTAAATACAGCAAGTGACTTCCTAAAACACATTCTGAAAAATTACGACTTTTTCTTGGCAGTGCTGGGATGGACCCCAGGGCCTTGTACATGCTGGGCAGATGCTCTACCACTGAGCTGCACCCCACCCTGCTTTCATTTTAAGATAGAGTTTTGCCAAGTTGCCCAGACTGGACCCAAACTTGTGCTGCTCCTGCCTCAGCCTCTAGAATTGCTGGGATTATAGGTGTGCCACCATGCCCAGCTATTGAAACTTTATTTTAGAAGCACGATACTCTTTGTTAACACCGAGGGTGTGGCCAGGGATGCCCTGAGGTGTCTGCTTCTTTCCTGTAGCTAAGCGGCACCCCCACAACTAACAAGCTCAGGTGGTCTCTCTCTGGTTACCCAGCAGCCTCCTCAAGTCTCACAGTGGTGCCCAGAAGCCGAGGACAGGGGTGTGATAATGTGAAACAAGATCCACCACTTGTGTCCTGCTCACTCCTTGGTTCAGGAACATCCTTTCACCCAGTGGTATCAGCACTGTCCCTGCCAGTCTCCTCTGCCCGCTGCTAGCCCCATGTGCAGGCCCCTCTCCTTCCATACCCAGCCTCCACAGAACACTCCCCGACCATCCTGCTCCCAACAGTTCCCACATGCCTACACTGCATTGTTTGTATTTACACACCCATTTCCCAAAAATCAAACGATACACTCAAAGGGTGGAAACTGTCCTTCACTCAGCTATGACCACGGAGTGGGGCTAATACCTGGTTCATGTCATAGACGGCAGTGTTTGTTAAATAATTTCCCTCTCAACACAATAAATAAATCAGTCCCTTACTGGAGGTGGTACACACTTGGGAGCAATAAATATTTGTGGGTAAGTCAAACACACCAACAAGCCAGGCACAGTGGTGCACGCCTGTCATCCCAGCACTGTGAGAGGCTAAGGCAGGAGAATCATGAGTTCAAAGCCAGGCTCAGCAATGGCGAGGTGCTAAGCAACTCAGTGAGACCCTGTCTCTACATAAAACACAAAACAGGGCTAGGGATGTGGCTCAGTGGTCGAGTATCCCCCCCTAAAAAACCCCCCAACAAACCACTAGATTTATTTGCCTACTTATTTGTTGTTATTACCAGAGACCAAACCCAGGGGCACTTAACCACTGAGCCACATTCCCAGCCCTCTTTGTTTTTTGAGACAAGGTCTTGCCAAATTGCTTAGGGTCTCCCTAAATTGCTGAGGCTGATCGCAAACTTGTAATCCCCCTGCCTCAGCCTCCCAAGCTGCTGGGATTACAGGTGTGTGCCACCACACTCGGCCAACCACTCGATTTTAATACAACCGCTAATATGAAACACTGCGCATGTGTACTTAATCCAATTTTGCATACAGAAAACTATCCATAAATGTATAATCTGCTGAGCACTACACACATACACAAACACATCTCCTGCCGAGCTGTCTGCTGACAGGGACTAGAACCATGACACCAAGTACCTATTTTCTGGTGTCTAGGTTATCTTTCCCCACTAAAAGGAACTGGGCTCCTTGGATAAATGGTGGGTTCCAGGTCTGGGGGGCAAGGAAAGCTCAAAGTAAAATAGAACATCACATTGTGCTGCAAGGCCAGAGGTGCTTCAAAACTCAGGAGGACATGTCAAAAGGACTTCAAGAGGCCAGCCTGAAGAGACTCCACTGGCCAGACAGGACAACTTGCACACCAAGGGTGAGGGTGGCCGATGACAGCACGCTGAGCTGACAGCACGCTGAGCTGACAGCACAGAAGCAGGGAGGAGCTCTCAGTCTGTGGTGTGCAGCAGGACCGGCAGGACGGGAGGAGCGTCCTCCGATAGCCATCACTCACTCTGATGCAGCAAGACCATCAATGGTGTGACCATCAGGAGGGCCTAGTGCAGGCAGGTCTAAGGACCATGACAGAAGCCTAGCAGGCACATCTTAACAGCAGGGTCCCCAGAAGGGGCCAGGCTGGCTCCGTGGTTCCTGACCTGATGCACTGCACCACACCACCTCTGGGTGGCTCTTGTCAACATGCTCACCCTGGACCTCATCAGGAGGACAAAATCAGTTGGGGGCCAGAGCATCCTGGTGTGCCAACCAGAGAGGCGATGCCACAACAGAGACGCAACCAAGCGCCACGTGTGACTCTCCAGCAGGTCCTAGACATCGTGTGGGGCAAGAGCAACTGCGAGAAGAGCAGGGAGATACGTATGTCACAGCCCCTCAGGGATGACGGCACTGGATGTGTGTCGAGTTTCTTGGCTGTGGTAACAGTACTATGCCTCTAAGAATGCATTCCAGATTTTAGGAATTGCATTCAATTACTAGGAAAAAGGGAACATCCAAAACTTGCTTTCCGACAGTGAAGGGGTGGGTCCGAACATGTAAGATTTCTTACTGGGTAGGTTATCACACCTATGAGGCTACGGATACAATGACATGTGGAATTTGCTTCAAAACAAGCAGTAAGGGAGGCAGGGTTCAGATGTGTACTTGAAGCCCACCCAAGTGAGGGCAGGTAAGCAGAGAGCACTGTGCTACTTCTTACTTGTGTGGAGTCTGAATTTCCTGTAGGATGATCATTTCTAAACAGGTGCGGATATTCATCTTGTACTGACTTTCCTAAAATCTTCCAAAGACTGAAAACCCACACTGGTATTAGCATAGTAAGTATTCCAGAGGAAGAGGTTGCCCACCTGCAGGCGAGCCCTCCAACTGTGTTTCAGGTGCAGCCAACTGACCTGTGCTACCTGCATTCTTAGCAGCTTCCCCCAAATCTGCAGGCACACCATCTGAAAAACTGAAACAGCGTGTTTAAAGAAAGATACAAAAACAAACAACATGAATAGGCTTTCCTCTGATTTTTTTCTACACATTTGGCAGTGTTTAAGACAGAGGCGAGGGAACATGCCTGTACCCCACCATCCTAGGGGACTTTCCTGCCCTGAAGAGAACGCCCACCGCCAGCACCCTCCACCCACCCACACAGTTCCAACCTGTAGCCCTTGCCATAGCTTATTTCTACAACTCCTTCCCTTAAAAATCTGCTCCCAGCTCTCAAACCAAACCAAATCAAACCAACCAACCCACCCCGTCCTGTCTGGCTGCTGCTCATGCCACCCAGCAGACTCTCCAAAAGAATGCAGCTCCATGGAAAGAGCTATAAGGGTCTTCATGGACACGCTTTCCTCAAGGAAGACAGAAACACGCAGCCCAAACCCACCCCAACCAACCTACAAAACCTTTCCATTGGCTATTGTCTGAAACGTTTCTTCACCTGCTCAGATACATGAGAAATAAATGGGCCAACTACAGTGTGAGCGCATTCACATTTGATTCTAAAATTGAATGACACCCAGCCTGGCTCTTGCTCACCAATCATGCTTTAAATTTCAATGAATAATGTCCATTTGGGCTTACCTGTTATCTGCCATCTGAATGCTCTTATTCCTACAAATCAAACAGAGTTATAATTACACTCACAAACAAAAACATCTGTTCAACTGTGCTCCTCTATATTGTCCATGGGATAGAGATGCACTAGGAGGGGCAAGAGGGACTTTTCTGGAGGAAAGGAAACATTCCAGATCTTGCGATGTTATTTGGGTGCACACATTTGCCAAAACTCATTTAACTGTATACTTAAAATGCCCATTTCAGGTCTGGGGATGTGGCTCAGTGGTACAACACTTGCCTAGCATGCATAATCTCCAGTACGAGGGAAAAAAGTGCATTGCAGCTGGGTGCAGTGGCACATGCCTGTAATTCCAGTGGCTCAGGAAACTGAGGCAGGAGAATCACCTCTAAGCAACTTGTTGAGACCTTGTCTCAAATTTTCTTTTTAAAAAGGCCTAGGGGTGTGGCTCAGTGGTTGAGCACCCCTGGTTCAATCCCCAGTACCCGAAAAAAAGTGTGTATTTCATTATATCTAAATTTTACTCATACAATGTCCCTTACTGGCACTGAAAAGACCAAGCTTCTCAATAAGAACAATTAATCCTAATTTAACAACAGGAACATACAGTCATGCTAGCCCAGTTATTTCAGAGCAATTCAAAGCATTTGTTGGTGTTTACACTAGCTCTCAAATTAATGCACAGTGTGAGATTCTAATTGTATCTGTTAGATCTGCATCTTTGACTTCTATGCTGAAGATGCACTGCTGGGTAACAGTATGTACTGCCTAGCCTGCTCGAGGCCCTGGGTTCCATTCCCAACACCACGAGCAAAACAACAACACTCAGTATAATTTCACTTTTATAAGATGTTTAATATGATTACCTCTAGGTGGAAGAATTGGGCAACTTTCTACCCACGAATATTAAACATGGGTTATAAAGTGTTTTCTTCTTAAATAAAACTTGATACTAACAAAGCTGCAAAGCCCAATTTTCACCAATTCAAGCCAATATATAAATGCATTGCCTGGAAGGGCCCTGAATGTGTTATGAACCTGAGCAAAGTTCCTCAAGCGTAATGCAGGGGACCCTGAGTGCCTGAGCTGCTCCAGCTGACACCTGGCCACTATCTCCTTCCCAGGGATGCATGCAAAGCCAAACCACTCACCCACAAGCTTCTGGAAAAGAGCGCAGCAAGAAACTTCTGTATTCATGAAAAATAGCTCCAATTAGAATCCATGACCCACAACTGTTTTGTATTTAACTCAACTGCACTTCTAAATTAGGTTTTTACTGTTTGAAAAAAATGTGTAAGAATACTACAGAAGTATTATATTGTTTTTAAAAAAAATATTTACCTTAAGAAAAACAAACTCTAGGTTGGCTGGTCACACCCCCATCACCACAGCAGTAGCCAGGTCAAGCCCTACCTCAATGCTACTTGAACACCCTTTAATGGGCCCCATGGCCTTCTGTGGAGTTCAAGTTCATTCCACACGGGATCCCAATTCCTACCCTCTAGCCCTGCCAACCTCACCATTCTATTCCCAGCGCATGCTCCTCTGCTAGACTTGCTGCAATCACGAGATTCCCAAGGTGACAGTTCACTTTTTCCCATATTATACATGCAAGGGATGAGACAGACAGACCTTCATAATTATGTCTGATGTCAAATTTCTGAGCAAACACATCATTTGCCAGTTGTTACATACTGAACTGAGGTTTTCCTATGAAATTTTACACACACACACAGCTATACTAGAGATGGAACCCAGGCCTCATATGTTCTAGGCAAGTGCTCTACTACTGAGCACAGCCCTAGCTCTATGATGTACTTCTGATAATGGTCCCTGTGAGCATCTTCATGTAATAGCCTTTTTTAAAAAATTTTTTTAGTTGTAGATGGACACAATGTCTTTATTTTATTGCTCTGTATGTGGTGCTGAGGATCGAACCCAGGGCCTCACGCATGCGAGGCAAGCGCTCTGCCACTGAGCTACAATCCCAGCCCCATGTAATAGCCTTTTTACCACACAGTTATTCTTAATTTATATGGCAATAGCAGGATTGTCATGGCAGTATTTCTGGGTCAGAGTATGAAGGGATCCTGATGCTGCCAAGCTGGCTACACACTACCACTTACACTCTGGCTGCAGCGCCTAACATGCACCCGACAGCCCCTTCTCTCAGCTATGCTAACTACCAAAAGGAGCCTGCTGTCCTGGAAGCATCTACCGCTGCCAGTTAAATGAACAGACTCATCTTCGCCAACCCAGCAATGCTGCCTAATAAGGCCACACCTTAATTTCCAACACCCCTGTACCAGCAAAGGGCTGATGTTCCAGGCACTTCAAGTGTTCTATACCCACATCAGCTCCACCAAGGAGGGACCATCCTCAGTTTATAAGTGAGGAAGCCGAGGCTAGAGAAGACAAAAGGCCTAGCCCAAGGTCACAGGGCTGGCAAGATGTGGATCTGGGTTTCCAGACCAGATCCTTTCTTAAATCCCTCCCTACTAATGCTAACCGATTTACCCTGGGCTGCTTCCACTTGCTCAATTACAGGTTCTACCACAGTTAGGGTCGGGTTCCTACTGTTCTGCCAAGAACTTTCTAAGTTTACTGTGCCTAGAAAGAAGGTGAGAACATTCCTTTTCTACCCTGTTCACCACATAGTACCAGGGGATGTGCCCAAGAGGTACACTGAAACATAAACACCCCAGCACAGACACGGGCCAGAGGCTCACCTGCCATGGAAGGACATTCCCTCCAGCTTGGCAGACTACCAACTTGCATCTGTGTGAAGGCACCTTTAGCACTGTACTTGGTGACATCATGAAAAGGCAGTTACGTAAAACCTGACACACTACTCACTTTAGCAACAAAGTGCCAAATCGAGACAGAAAAACAGACTAATGCATTTAAACAATGGACAAGAAAATAATTTTAAATGACTAAAAACCATCAAACCAACCCAGAACTCAATGCCTAGGACAAAGCAGACACAACGAACAGTGTGGCTCTGTACCCACTTCCTCCCTTCCGACCTCCCAGCTGCATGGCCTTCCTCTGCCCCTCAGTTCCAGCCCTCCTGTGCTAGAAGCAGCACCTGCGCCAGGGCCTCTGCATTTATGCCCGCAACACGCACAGACGGTTTCACCCACTGTCTGCCGTGGGACCACCGAATCAAGTGACTTTAAACACTTCTCCCTTGACATAAGAGGACAGTGACGTATTCTAAAGAAGCTAGAGTTCAGTTAGTCAAGTTTCACCACCATGAATTATTTACTTTTGTTTCCAACACTATTATAAGGAACCATCAAATTTGGAGGTTTGAGGGAAAACAAAAGATCCATTTGCTTTAATGGTGGAATGCCGAGTTTAATGTTGGTTTCAAGAAGCCACAGTCCCAAACCCTATCAGGGAGGGCCTCCCATCTTTAAAAAGCACCAAGAGGGCTGGGATTGTAGCTCAGTGGTAGAGCATTTGACTCGCATGCATGAGGCACTGGGTTCGATCCTCAGCACCACATAAAAATAAATAAAATAAAGATACTGTTTCCATCTACAATTAAAAAAAAAAAAAAAGGCACCAAGAGACCGACCTATAGCAGGGTGGCTGTGTTGTGTATGGTAAAAGCCCTAGACTGAGTAGAGCCACTCAAAAATGGTGGGCACAGAGGCAATGCTCATGCTAATTAGCAGACTCCAGCCATTCCACAATCTGTGCTTATTTCAAAACATCATGTTGTCTACTTTAAAGATATAATTGTTTGCCAATCAAAAACAAATAAAGCAATCAAGTTAGATTATGGAAGGGACAGCAGGCAGAACAGATTTTCAAAAGAATGCAGCAGTTCAGGTTCCCTCCCAGGGCCAACATTCTGCTTTCACTGATGCAAGACACCACAATGATCTTTTTGTGGTATGTGTGTGGCAGTGCTGGGGCCTGCACCCACGGCCTAGTGCATGCTAGGCAAGCCTCTACCACTGAGCTGTACACCAGCCTGCAACAATACTACTTATGAATTAATTTCCTTTTATCCCAGATTAAAGTTTTCACAGGGGAAAATTTAAACTTTTAGAGCAAATTGTAACAGTATAACATAGAACAAATTTTTATCTGAAAACATTTAGTCTATAGCCAGAATAATAATGTAATTTCACATTGGGTCCCTTTGAAAGACAAAGGCATGAGCCATGGAATATAGTCACACTTCACAAAACCTCTACCTGAATAGTTATCATCAGAGATTCAAAGGTTCCCAGTGACTGCAAGTGAGAAAACTAATAGATTAACATTAACTTAAATGCAGTTGATGTTCTCACAGGCCTCTTCAGAGCATCTTCCAACCTGTAGCCCATACTCAATCAGGGGTGGTGGTTAAATGACCCTTAGAGCACGAAGTGGTACAAGTAAAGCCAAGGGTGGCAGGCCACCTACTGATCCTGGGGAGCACGGTCAGCCTTGGTTCAGGTCCAACCCTCCAAGAGCACAGGCTTCCACTGTAGCTTAGGACTATGTCGGAGGGATAGAGGAACCATCCATTCCAAGAAAGAACCAGGACACCCCACAGGACACCCCAACACCTACCTACAAGCCTGGCCAGTAGGTGAAACCCAGCAGTCCAGATCTCATTTCACTGCCCTGGTCCACAGCTCCTTCCCCAGGCTATCACCACTCCCTAGCATCATAAGTTAACCAGGTTGTTAGTTAAACATGTCAGCAGGCAAGTTAACAAGTAATTAAACAACCAGGTTACCTATGTAAATTTCCAAACTATGGGAGAATGCAAACCAATATGCCCTTCATTTACTTTTACTCTGTTATTAAAAACAAAAAGGGAGAGGGAGAGCCCAGACCCTAACTCACACAGGTGCTCTTGAAATTATGTTCAAACTAAATTCACCTGCATTTAATTATCTAATTTATACATATCTATCTTTTGGACAAGTCTGGCAGTTAACAATAAGAATTTTTTTTTAGCCAGGCGCGGTGGCTCAAGCCTGTAATCCCAGCACTTAGGGAGGCTGAGACAGGAGAATCGCGAGTTCAAAGCCAGCCTCAGCAATGGCGAGGTGCTAAGCAACTCAGTGAGACCCTGTCTCTACATAAAACACAAAATAGGGCTGGGGATGTGGCTCAGTGGTCAAGTGCCCCTGAGTTCAATCCCCAGTACCAAAAAAAA
>PVHX01011158.1:0-65837 GCA_004024805.1 Geosciurus inauris | reverse complement strand
TAGTTATACAATTAAGGTTTCTATTTTGGCAAAATGTGGAAAAAGTACTCAACACATCCTTTAAGGGTGTGATGGTGAATTCAGTAGCAGATGAGTTAGATGCTGTAGTTGTTCCTTGGTGGCAGGCAGCAGAGGGCTCAATGGAACCGTGGGAGGTGGTTGGCTTCTGGGAGTCAAGATACCTGTGGATTAAAGAACATTGTAAGTAAAATCATAAGTGAAGGTTCAATACAGTCATATGCCTTATAGCAGTGTTCTAGTCAATGACACATTACACATAGGATTGTGGTCTCATGAGATCATAATGGAGCTGAAAAATTTCTATTCCCTAGTGACTGTGTTGCCAGTTGTATCAAAGTGTAGTAATGCATTATGTATAGTACATAAAACTTGATAATAATAAATTATGGAAACCAGTTAATGTATTTACCATACTTTTATCATTATCCTAGAGTGCATGCCTACTTACAAAAAAGAGGTTACTGTAAAACAGTATGCCATAATATGCTGGCAGCAGCTGCATACATTTTATGTGTGTACAAATGCACTCTAGGATGTTTGAAGAATGGCAGAATCACCCGACAATGCATATTTCAGGATGCAGCCCTGTTGTTAAGTGACAGTACTGTGTAAAGGCAAGTAGCACTTGCTCTCAGTAGATGGGGATGTTAAGAGCTTGGGCTCATGTCTGGGTTGTGTCATTTGATTGTCACATTCCTAGAAGTCATTTCGTCTCTCTGACCCTTAGAGGGTTCTTGTTCTGAAATGAAAATATAGCTCATAAGTTTTGTGTTTAAATAAAACTGAGTACTTAACCTACTGCCTGACAATCAAAGGCACTCAATAATTAATTGCTAAATTAAAGAATGGGAGGGAAAAAAACTGATTCTGACTTCAGGAATTTAGAGTGCCACTCTATCCAAGCCTGTGATTTTTCAACCCTAGCTGCATATTAGAATTACCTAGGAAGCTTTAAAAATTCCAATGTCAAGGATCCATCATATAGTATACTCCCTAAAGATAAGGCCTGGTGAGGATTTTCCCAAAGTTAAATTATCGCAATATTTGTTCTTCTGGTCTCAAGTCACGCTGTCTGTCTCCCTTTAAGTTAATCTGTTGAACTAGCAGTACAGTTTTCCTAGAAAACAAGCTGGAATATGTTCCTTTTTCCTTAAAAACTTGTCTAACCTGTAGGCCTAGCAAATGAAATTCTAATTTTAATATGGCAGTCTGAACCTGGCTTTGCGATACCTGGGAAATTGTTGTTGTAGCTTGTCAAATTTGAAAAATGAAGCCAAGTCAGAGGGGAAGCCCTGAGCGGGAGGCAGGGATCTGGAAGTCCATTCTGGCCACAGGCAGACTGACTCAAACATTGGTGAGGTCATTATCTCTGGAACAGAATGACCTTCACTGTTTGGAAGAGAGTACAAGAAGAGCTAAATGCTTAGAAACAAGTGGAAGAATTCAAAGTGTTATCAGTCACTGAATAATATTAATGCTCTTGTGTGTGTATGTGTGAAAAATACTGGAGGGGAAGACCTAATTATCCATTAGCAATCAGATCTCAATTTCTGTGACCCCTCCTCAGAGCAGCTTTCCTAGAATCTTGGGTGAAGATGTGTCCCCTCTTTTGTTCTCCTACAGGACTCTTGTGCCATTTCTCCTTAACTCTTATCATCTGTAATTTTGCATGTGTTTTTGTGATTATCTTCTTGTCTCCCAGGTCTATTATGAGCACACTGGGGACCAAGGTCTTGTCTAGTTTGTTCAGTGAGTGTCTGCAGGGCTGAGCTGGCATGTCTGCCTGGGTGATTCCTGGCTTGATAGGAATGATCAAATGACATTTACAGATGGTGGGAAATGTGGAGCCCTCCTTCTTTTCAGTACCTGTTGGGCCTTCCTCTGGTTTCACTGAGAAGGATGGTGGGCATCTAGAAGTGTCGGTGTCTACTCTGATTTGACCACATCAAAATCTTTAGGATTTCATGCCACTCTGAAGCTGCACCTGCTTCTGTAGAATGAGGACTTGGCCCAGGCCTTTCAGCACTGTAGATTTGCTTGCTTTCCCACTGTGCTCTGATTGCTCTGGAGGGTTTTGTGCAGACCTGTGCTGTCCATCGACCAGCCATTAACCACATATGGCTGTAAGTACTCAAAATGCAGCCAGTCTGAATTGAGATGAATTGTAACTTAATTTACATGCATGATTTTGTAGATTAACTGTGAAAAAAAGTTGTAAATTGTTTTGGCTTTTATATTGATTCCATGTTGGAATGATATGTAGATATATTGAATTACATGAAAATTTCACCTTTAATTTTTTTTCAAACAGGTTTTTTAGAATTTTCAAGTTATATGTGTATTCCTATTTACTAGCTCTGGTCTAGAAACTAATTTTCTAACAGTTATTTACCTGCATTTTTATTGTTCATACACATATGAAAATGAGTGTTCTCAAGCAGATTATGAAATGACCATATTATCAAGCCAGAAGAGAGATTTTAAGGACTGTCATTTTAAGGACTGCCTACTCCTGTAGGCAAAGTTGTAATTTATGCTAGGTGGTGTGAGATATGAGAATCACATGCAGAGGACTTGCTCTTTATATTCTGTGAGCACTCCTGAGGCTGGGACCGAAGACAGGGTATCTTCAGGCTGCTAATCAGTGATAGAGACTTCTCTACTGTGAGATCCTGTCATTCTAGCATAGTCCTCCACTCCCACCTCCCCACTCTTTACATTTCATCCTTTAAAGTTGTAATAACCATGGGGCAACGTTCAGGAAGCAGACACCTTTGCCAGCAAGTTGTATGAGGAGCTGAGTTAGGAAAATATGTTGACTTTGCCCAGCTTTGAGCATTCATTAAGTTTTCCAAGCCCTGTAAGTCACAGAGAACTCTCCCAGTCCATTACGGATGACATAAGATCATGGCATGACAAGAACACAAGACATGCACAACAGCCACAATGGCTTCCTGGTGAGCTTCTGATAACTCTGCTCATTATAGGGCTGCTCTGCTAGAGTCACTTGGGATGATAGTTCCTTGAGGAATCTGTGTTCACATTACAGAGTCTGCAGTTAAATTCCTGTTCTTGGCATTGAACAAGTTAAAAGTGCTGTATAATCTTTGTAGCCTATATTTCTACTCCCTGCTTAAAGGCAAGGAATGATTATCAAATACAATTAGATTTTTGAAACTAAAGGATTTCATTTACAGTTGTGAAGAAATAATTGAATTCCTTATCATTTCCTGACTTTATCAACACATTCCAACAGACCAGTTTAAATTTAGGAGCCTCAGTGCTTATTTCTTAATAGAAATTGTGCTTCCAGACAGCTACTTCTGCTCCAATGAATTCAGAAAAGTTTCTCGCAATCTTTTTTATTTAGTGTGAGAAAAATTAGCACTGCTGGTCCTAGTTTGCTTTTTTTTTCTCCCCTACTTAGTCTTTAGTTTGAATGTTTTAATTTTTTATCTACTTCTGTAAATCATAGTAATGTGAATTTTATGCAGGAATTTATGTGCACCATGCAGGAACCTGCCTGGAGCACAGCAGGCAGCGTGGTTGGGGATGGCTGGGGATGGCTGGACATGGCAGGTTTGGGGGTAGGTAGAGTGGGGGTGGAAACAGATTGTGAAGACTCTTGAGTGTGCTTTTAAGCAATTGGAGCTCTTTGCAAGAGGGCTACCATTTAAGAATTTTAAGGTGGGATTGATGGTAATGGTGGTGTGATTAGATTGACAGTTTAGAAATTCTGTACTTCTGAAATATACAGGATGAATTTGAAGGGAGTGAAATTGGAGGTCTGAAAATAAATTGGCAGCTATTCTAACACTTGATGCAAAAAAAAACAGGGCCTGGATCAAGATAGAGGCACAAGAAGAGAGAAGGGGTTGGATCCAGAGAGGCTTAAAAGGATAGATTGATAGGGTTTAGATCTGGAGCGTGATTCTAGACAGTTTCCCCAGTGTCTAGCTGTGGGAAGGAGGGAAGTAGGATTGTGGGCTCATCCGGAACAGGGAGGAGAAGCCGGTTCACAGGGAAAGATGCCCTCTTTGGGGTCTTCAGAGGCAGAATACTGAGGCCAAGAATGCAGAGGCAGCTAGACTATTGTGCTGTGAAAATGCATCATGAGACAAGTGCAAATCCACTCTTTTTTGTTTTGCCAGATTTCCCCCCCTTTTTATTAGAACTTCAAGGCAAATACCTGACACCATGTCATTTCTCCCATAAATGTCAAAATTCATCTTAATACTGTGTCATCACAGCAAATTCCTTAATACTACTGAATGTCCAGCCTGTTCACATTCCATGATTGTCTCTAAAATGGCTTCTTACAATTGGTTTGCTCGTGGCACTCCAGCCCCGCCATTTCTCTGTGCCTCTGGCTGCTTGGAGAAGGTTTTGTCTGACAGCATCCCTCCAGAGTCTGATGCAGTGCTTCCTTTTGGTGGGCAGAGCTTGTCCTTTTCACCCTGTTTCCTATGAGCTCATTTCCAAGTCTAGGTGCATCTCTGAGAATTATTTTTCAATACCAGAGATTGGGCAAGAGCTCCATCTCTAAGGTGCACCCCTGGCTTTATTTTTTCAGACAGGGTCTCACTAGTTGCTGAGACTAGCCCTGAACTTGTGATCTTCCTGTGTCGGCCTCTGAGTAGCTGGGGTTATAGGTGTGTACCACTGTGGCCATTAACCGGAATTCTTAAAAAGCAAAACCCTTCATCAGATATTAGGATAACCTGAGATACAACAGGGACAAGTCATTGGTCCCCACTCAGCTCTTACAGTAGGGAGCTTCCCTGCAAGCTGGCAGAGTTATTTCTGCCTGGGTAAGCAGAAGCACTCCAAGTTGAGAACCGAGAAGATGACCTGCGATAAGCATGGCCACCACACGCTGCTGTCAGACACAGCTCCATCTGCCAGCTCCAGGGGCATGACCAGCTCCAAGCCACTGACCAATGGAGAGGGCATGGACAGAGGGAGCTTCTGTTGCCCACCAGGCAGGCAGGCAGGCAGCCCCTACCCAGCCAGCTTCTGGGCACCACCCCGTGCCAGGTGCGTGCACAGGTAGGCCTGGTGTGCGGGTGGTGGTGAGCAACCCCAAACTGTAGCACCCAGGCCTGTGCAGGCCACACTGACTTCAACTTCCCAGCGGAGACAAATCCACTCTTAACCAAATAAGAAATATGTGATTTAGGAATTGGCAACTATAAAAAGCTTCCCAGAGAATAAGGTTCAAGTGAATCTTCTTAACATGCATGTCCTCCCTGGATATGCTTTGATTGGGGAGGGGGAGTAATTTTTACCCACTAAGCCTCTATTAATGTGACAAAGAAGTGCCTGGGAAAAACCTAGCTGCCCTTTCATGCATCCCAGGGCTACCTCTTCCCAAGGAACTTGGGTTATAGGTTCCCTAGCTTCCTCTGTCCTTCCAGGGACTCAGCTCCCTTATTCTCCCCTCTGGGCTGCCATGCACTTTGTCACACTATTGTGATTTCACTTACATCCACCTACCCTTAGGTGCTTTCCTAATGGACTGGAGGCTTGAGAGCGAGGAGTTTGGTGTCTTCACTTGGCTGCTCTCAGCTTGCAGTGTCTAGATTTGGTGTATTCAGCACCTACTGAGTGTTCTATAGATGTTTACTGCATAAATGCAGGCAGTAAATAGCGTAGTGAAGTGCTGGCACTAACTCTGCTACTGCCTGTTCTTTGGCTTTAGGTAAGCTTGTTGGTTTTGGAGGACTTGTGGTGTTTTTAGTAGGCAAAAGGGGATATTGAATGAGAATGACTTCCAGAGGTCCCTGGAATTCAAAATCATTAAGAACCACTGAATAAAATTTGGTGGCTGTAAATTTCTATATAGGTTAGAGTTGGTGTGGGGGGCATGTGGATAGAAGTGGGGATTTACTAAAGGAATTGTCTTGTGCTGTAGTTGGGCTCTTGAATGTCCCTCCAAAGGCCCATGTGGTAAAGGCTTGGTCTGCAGCCTTTGGCACTATTGGAAGGTGGTAGAACCTTTAAGAGGTGGGGCCTAGGGAGAGGAAGTTAGGTCACTGGGCCTGTTTCCTTGAAGGGGATAGCAGAACCCCAGTTTCTCCTCTCTCTTTGCTTCCCAGACACCATGAGGTAAAAGGCTATGATGTACTGTGCTGCCGTTGTCCCATAGGCCATAGGGCCAAGCAACTGAAACCTCTAAAACTGAGCCAAAATAAACCTTTTCTCCTCAAAAGTTTATTATCTCAGGTATTTTGTCAAAGTGACAGAAAATCTACTAACATCTTGACATTACTATTAAATGATAAACATACTCTAGTGAAATGTATTTTTATATTTATTTGGGGCATTGAGATATGGGGGTGATAGAGAGGGTGGGAGGATGGGGGGTGCCAAAGTTTCTCTGAGCCCATCCCTATGTTCTTGTCTACTATTCGAGCTCTTTTAAGTCTCTATGAGGTAGGCCTCCCATTTTCTTATCTGAAGTGCTTTGTAAAGACCAGATTTTACTGATAATGCAGATAACAACAATCAGGATGGCTCTTGTTTATTTAGGAAACAATGGTAGAAGTACAGGATGTTCTTCTGTGGGTTGTAGGTATAGATTAACCTTCACAGTAAACTTGTGTGATAGATAATGTTGTTGCTTAATTTCACAGGTGAGGGAACTGAGACATTAAACATTTCATGCTTATCCAGCCTGTAAGAGGCTGAGCTAGGATTTGAACCAGGAAGACCTAACCTTGCACCTACACACCTGACCAGAGCATATGCCTTTCCTAAAGGGAGTTTGAGTTCTCTATAGTTTTAATTTTGAAACTCAAAAAAAATAAAATAAAAAAATAAAAAATATGGAATAATCCTTACGTTTATGATCATCACATTCTGCACAAATTGTAGTTTAGATCTATTTAAACTATATAGATACCCTGCTCTATTAACAATGGAAATTCATTTCCTATGGTTTATAATCTTGATACTGAAACGAAGCTTTGTTCTTTTTATCTGGCTGTACTGCTGTGTTTTGCCCACGGACGAGGTACCGGGGACATTTTCCAACAGCATCCTATGGTTCAAAGCAGTAGCCAGCTGCTTTAGGAAGTCCTTGAGATGTGTGGTTGAAAGTGACACTAAGCTGCAGTGGATCCTAATGGGGGCAGTTTACTGTGTGAAATTAGAATTGCAAAGAAAATTAAGATAATGAGTTCTTTTCATTTCCTGGGAGACTTAAGGTGAAATATATTGTTAATCTAAAACTCACCATCTGGTTGGGTTTAGAATTATGCCCCATTTGTCAGAGAATCTGGTGTCTGGGGTTCCTTCCTGGGTAACTCTAGATCTGTGGCTGCCTCTGGGTTGCAGCTGAACTGGTCTACAGGCCTCGACTTCTCTTGGAATTTCTCAGCCCAGCACTCAGTCCCACACTCCCATCTACCTCTTCTGGGAGATAGGTTGTTCTCCACTCCCCCAGGGCATTTGCTCTGAGCCTGTTTCACAGACCTGGAGCCCTACTGGCAGATGGCGCTTCATACTGTGGTGCTGTGGAACCCTTCTGGGACCAGGAGGCTTGCTTTGCATATCTGACTGCCCTTTCAGAGCCCACCACCCAGTGAAGATGTCTTCTTCAGGAACACCCGGGAGGTCAGCTCCTGACCCTTTGGGTCAGGAAGTGGGTTCAGAAGTAAAGCTTCAGCATGGAAAGCTCAAGGACGCACATCCATATGAGTTAGCTTTTTGGCAGATCTGCATGTTGGTCCCCATGGATCCTTCTGGTATCTCTCTGAGGATGGTCTCCTTCACTCATGCACCTATACATAGCCATCACCTACTGCTACTGTATGGATGGTTTAAGTTACAAGTCAAAGTATCAACAGCACTAATGTCCTAGATAGGCAGAGTAGGAATTCATTAGAAGTCTCATAAAGAGAATAGGTAAAAATGGGTAGTCTCTTTAGTGCATTGGTGGTTTTTTTTCTTGGTCTTGAACTTAGGGCCTTGTGTATGCAAGGCAAGCACTCTACCAACTGAGCTATAGGCCTGCATTATTATATTTAATAGTTTTAAAACTAACAGGATGGTAAAAAATAGAGCTCAAACAAAATAAAAATCATCATCAGAGGGAAAAAGTTTGATGGGGGACGTTAGTGTGTATGTTGGCCCTAGGCTTGAGGAGATAGGCCACTCATTCCTATATTTAATTTTAATAATGGGTTTCTTCTTCAATTATTCATTGGTTCTTCATTCATTTCCCACTTGTGCCAGCTAAAGCCCTTTATACATATTGATACATATTGTCCTTGATTCTCACAACTCTTTTTGCAAGGCAAGTATTATTCATTCCTTTTTTAAAAGCAACATATTTTTGTGTTAAGTGGTTGTTCTGAGCCTGGCTGTGAATGAGGTGATGGGAACACAGCAGGGAAGCAGCAGTTTGATTCCTTCACCCTAAAGGTATTTTTCATTGTTGGAAAGATAGACAAATAAAAGTATGACTGGAATGCCTTGTTATGTTCTTATATACTCTTCAGGAGTATCTAAGTTCATAAAAATATCATGGACAGCCCTATTCATGCCTTTTGTCCTAGTCTTCTTATTTAAGAATCTTTCCTACAGCAATGCCTACCCACAGTTGAAAAAGATATTTGGCAAGGACGATAATTGAAGGTTTTGTAACAACATGTTGAAAAAGATCATTGGCAGGAGAATGGCAAAATCATTAAGTTATTTACTTACACTGGAGTGTTACACAGCATTAAAATGAACAAACAGATCTATTACATACTAACCTGACAATGATTTATTTTTAGTGACAAAAGCCGGCAATAGAAAAATCTGTACAATAAGAACCCATTACTTAAAAAGAATAATAAAAGACAAAAGGAAAAGACAAAAATTTTCTACAAGTCACACCAGATTCTCAGCTGTAGTTTCCTTCAAGTGGGAGGAGGTCAACTTTTATATACTAATGCATTATTTTAATATGACAAAACAAGCATAAATTCTTTTAGAATGTTTTAAAAAGTCAACTTTTACTTTAAATAAGGTGATTATATCTAGGCTCCTATGGAGACACCAAAGACCCAGGCTGGGGCTGGAAGAGGGTCAGAGAAGGCTTCCTGGAGGAACAAATGGCCTTGCTGAGCTCAGGATGTACCTGTCAGCCTCATACAGGGAAGCAGAGAGGATGGGAACCCCCTTGGGGCTACCACCCCCTGGGCTTCAACAGTTTGCTAAGGTGGCAATGGGCTCTGGGTTCTTCTTCAGCCTTCACAGGGTTCCAGCCACCCTTTCTGAGGACTTCTCGCATCTCCACCTCTTGTCTATCTTGACTACTGTCATCTTGGTTCACCCTTCTTATTTCTCATGTGGACGGTTGAGAAAATCCCCTAGGTGTCTCCTGTCCTGCTTATGCCTCTATCCTCTTTTCCCAGTCTGTCCTCTGTCCTTCACCCTGCTGAGTGACCTTTCAAAAATGCAAGTGAGACCCTGTCATCTCTTTTGCTAAACTTTCTCAATGACCCTTTACTGCTTCTAGAATTTTACCCTCCCACACACACTTGTAAAGCCAGCATGAGAAGCCTTGCTCACCCCCTCCACCTTTCTCACATAATAGCTGTTACTTATGTTGCACCTAGAATGATCTTAATTTTTTTTTAAACAAGTGCCACTCTTCTTACCCACCAAGGATTGGACATAGGTAAAGAAAGAAAATCCATGATGTGGATTTAGTATAATTGATTGCTAGTCTTTTAACTTGCTAACATCCTTACTAACTTAACTTCCTTCTGGGAAAGGAAGTTTCTGTTTAGTTTGCTATTATTTTGAGGTAATAATTTATAAATTAATACATTGTAAGGAAAATGGTCTTTTGGGGAGATTTTCATTTGTAAACATCCTTGAATGGATATTTGAAATGTCAAGTTAGTCTCCACACAGAAGTTTTAGAATCTGGCATTAATTTGTATATGTGTCTATTCCAAATCCAGATGCACTCTACCTTTATAGAATACACATTGTTCTAAAAACACTGTACTGACTAAACAATTCTTGTTTGCTTTGGCTAGACTTAGAGTTAATGGATGGACTTGATGTGTGAAAGATAGACATCAAAATGATTTTTCTCCAGACTCACTTGAAGATGCATGGCATACCATCCTTACTGTCCCTACCCCCAAATGTGTCTATGTTAGTTTTCTATTACTGAATGGTGATGACGAATAGTCTTTGTTAAATAAATAGTGAGAGTTGATTTTAGCTTGTTAATTTTCAGAAATGTTTTTGCTTAGAACACATCAAGGCAAGGCTAAACTAATAGACTGTCATTTGGCTCCCTCTGGTGGACATTTATATAAAATTCAAGCTATCTTTTTCCAGGGAGAAGTGTGAAGGGACAGGTTGTAGATGATCTTGTTGGTGGAAAAAAGGCAGGAAATGCATTCTTATTTTGTAAACATAACATTATTACAGAATACAAGGGAATATATTATGTATAATATACACTGCTATTAAAATAATAAAATAGCAATAATAAAATTCATGACAATAGTACTGCTATTCCTCAGATTTTGTTGTTATGTAGTGACAGTGCTGGAGCACAGTGTAA
Source organism: Geosciurus inauris (assembly GCA_004024805.1). Classification (NCBI taxonomy): domain Eukaryota; kingdom Metazoa; phylum Chordata; class Mammalia; order Rodentia; family Sciuridae; genus Geosciurus; species Geosciurus inauris. The sequence continues at coordinate 55,237 of PVHX01011158.1, read as the reverse complement.
AATGGAATCAGAGGCAGATTTTACCCCATAGATTTATGACATTGCTACATCAGGCTAGAAGCACATGCTAAAATTCAGTAATATAGTTAATTCAGGGATCTAAATACTATTCCACAGATCACTCTAGAACTTTCCAAAAGCTAGACTTTTCACTCAATAATTGCATAATTTTGGAATTTAACAAATGATTATTTGAGTCAGTTTACTTTGAAAAGTTATTAGAATTTATTTGTAAGTTTCTGAGTTTACAGACTTACTGAAGTATTTTTTTTGTTTACTATTATTGAGAACTAATCAATATTAGGTTTTAGAGGCTGGGGATATAGCTCAGTTGGTAGAGTGCTTGCCTCTCATGAACAAGGCCCTGAGTTCAATCCCCAGCACCAAAAAAAACACAAACAACAAAAAAACAGATTTTAGTTAAGTGATTATCTTGTATTGATGCATAGTTAACCAGGAAGAAATTACAGTCTTTTGATTAAATTTTCTTTTTCCTCCACCTTTTTCTTTTCATCCCCAGCTCCTCAGGGTCATAGCAGGATGTAAGGGTTACAGTATAACCTATTCTCATCTTTTTTTAAATTATTTTTTTCTAATTAGGTATACATGACAGCAGAATGCTGATTCATTTTGATTCGTTGTACACAAATGGAGCACAACTTTTCATTTCTCTGGTTGTACATGATATAGAGTCGCACCACATGTGCAGTCATACATGTACCTGGGGCAATGATGTCCATCTCATTCCATCATCTTTCCTGCCCCCATGTCACATCCCCTTCATGCTCATCTTGTCACCATGTCCCTTGTTCCATTTAACCTGTAAGAACCATCCTAAAGAGTTATGCTGTCTTCCCTCTTTTAATGAACTTAGTTTTTTTTTAAGTATTTTACATTGAGAAAAATTGTATGTATTTGTCATGTACCACATATTGTTTCGAAATGCATATACATAGTGGAATGGCTGAATTAGGGCTATATCACCTCACATAGTTTTCATTTTTTTCAACACTTAAAATCTCTTCCCAGTTTTTTTGGAATATGTTGTTATTATCTATAGTCACCATGTAACTAAATTTTATTTCTGTATAATAATTTTATTTTTATGTAATAATAAAAGTTCAGATTTATTGAGTAAAGCATTTGATGAGCATTATCTCATTTGATTCTTTTAGTCACTCCATTAGCAGAATTTTACGGAGTAAAGGTAAGCTTAGGTGAAATTTGGTAATCAGGGCTCCAGGTGTTCTAACTCCAGAGCATTTATAACCACCACAACATACTGCCTCCTCATGCAGGTTGGAGGTGAGTTCTTGTGTGGCCGATACCCTTAAAAGGTTTCTGCAGAGGACTGGAGACTTATTTTATTTATTTATTTTTGTCATTACAGTGAGAAATTAGATTACTTCAACTCAGAGAGCATTTTTTCTTTTAACCAACTTGTTTCATTTAATTTTGAGAGTTAGGATAAATTTTATCTATTATCAAATTTTATCTATTATCTTTATGAGAGAAATACATTTTAGGGCATTGGCTTCCTGAGTCTTTGAATAACATGATAGATGATCTTAGTTATAAAAGATTGAAAGGAGGGTAAAATTATTGGGCACTAATGCTAACACTGTAGCAGGGCCCACTTAGGTTTAAATACTGAAGATCTTCATAAGGAATCTTTGAAATAGATAATCAGGGGTAATTTAGAACAAAATTTTCCCTGAAAACACTCAGAATAAAGCAATTTTCTTAAAGTTGGTGATTATAAAGAATCGCTACTATTTAAGTATTCTACATGTGTTATTTAATCTTCATAAAGTCTAATGATCATTAATTACTATTAGAGGCATTATACAGATGAAGATGCGAAAGCCCAGAGAAGTTGATGGTTTGCCTAAAGCTGTTTTCCAGTAAGTGGGCACTCAGGGGTTTGAATTCATGGGTCTCGCCCAGGTGCCCACACACTGAACTGCTTTTCTGTACAGCAGTGCTGACCAATAGGACATTCTGTGATGATGGAAAATAAATGTGAGTCCGGTACAGCAGTCTCTGTGGGTGCTGGGCACTTAAAATATGACTAGCTCAACTTAAGAACTGAATTTTTAAAAATTTTAACTAATTTAATTCATTAACTTCATGTGACTAGTGGGTACTGTGTTGGAGAACACAGCTTTATGTGATTGTTCAGAGTCTGTAGAAACAGAGCTATCAGACATTTGGAGTCACCCCGTCTATTTCCTTGTTGTACTGAAAAGGAAATGGCAGCTCAGATGGGTTAGTAATCTGCTTTAACTTGTAAAATCAAAGAAAGGAACAAAGTATAATCCAGCTTGCTTTTTCATTAGAGGATTATAATTAAACATAGTAGTTGGGTTTATTTTGACAAAATCATACGTGCATGAATTTCATTTAAAATCCCTGTTCTCTGTGCCTTTCCCTTCCCTCCTCCTCTCTACCCCAGAACGCTTCCTACTACTCTACTGATCTTCCTTTCACTCATTTGTTTATTAATTTATTTATTTATTTTGGGGTACCAGCGATTAAACTCAGGGGTACTCGACTGCTGAGCCACATCCCCAGCAATAGAGCAGTAGAGCTGGGGATGTATTTTATTGAGAGACGGGATCTCACTGAGTTGCTTAGTGCCTCACTTTGCTGAGGCTGGCTTTGAACTCGCAATCCTCCTGCCTTAGCCTCCCAAGTCACTGTGATTACAGGCATGTGCCACCATACCTAGGGTTTGTTTGTTTGTTTATTTATTTTGGTGCTGGGGATTGAACTTAGGGGCACTCGACCACTGAGCCACATCCCCAGCCCTATTTTGTGTTCTATATAGAGACAGGGTCTCACTGAGTTGCTTGCTTGGCGCCTCGCTGTTGCTGAGGCTGGCTTTGAACTCGCGATTCTGTCTCAGCCTCCCTAAGTGCTGGGATTACAGGCTTGAGCCACCGTGCCTGGCTTAGGGTTTATTTATTTTTGACTGATGCTTTATAAATATTCATAAGGGTAGAATTCAAAATCATTATAATATAAGTATAATCCAGGTGCTTATACTTCCTGATCATGATTCTCCCCATTCAATACTTCTGGGCATCTTCAATTTTACATTTCTTTTACCATTGTAAAAGACTGGAAGACTGCTGTTTGGGTGGGGGATGTCGTCTCTGCAGAAATACAGGTTCCATTAACATTTTCCTCTTTTCTCAGGTTATAGAAACGTTATCACGACTTTCTCGCACACCCACAGCATTGGCCACAGGAATCAGGTATGTTAGTTTCTTTGTGGTTCATATGTTACATTCTGTTCAGTGTCATGATTATGTATGAAAAGTTTGCAAAGTACCTTTGTAGGGGCCAAATGCATGTTTGAAATTTTTTGAGAAAGTATTTGTAGAGTTGAATGAGACACACTGACTAAATGTTCACAGTTCACTGGTAACTATCTCTGGTATGGTTCATCCTTTTTTTTTTTTTTTTTGATTCCTTGAACATTTCTATACATGGAAAAACACAATGATTAAGTAAATAAATATTTTTAAACATGTGGTAATACATTTTTTTTCCTATAGAGTAGAACATAATGATAACTCACAACTTTTAGGAGTTTAAGGATAATTAGATAATTATATAATAATATGTGTACAAGGATGTGTATTGAAGGTTTGGTAACACATTAAAAACCTAGAATTTGGTTAAATAAATTATGCCATCTTGTAGTAAAGTGTTATGCAGTTGGTAAGCATAGAAATACAGACATTTGTTGTTTGGGAATTATTCTGTTTCTAATACTACATACTTAAGTTACATCAGTCAGTAAAGACCTGATGACATTAGGGAATGAAGTAAAGCAGTCTCAGTAGCATCACAGCCAGGATACATGGGGATGTAATGGTTTTTGTTTTGTACTTTATTTCCTCAGGGCTCTTTATTTCAGTCTGCAGTCATCATGCTCTGTATCTCTACTCCTGTTGCTTCCATGTTTTGATATTCAGCTCATATTCATATTCATATTCTTTTTTTTTTTGGTACTGGAGATTGAACTCAGGGGCACTCGACCACTGAGCCACATCCCCAGCCCTATTTTATGTTCAATGTAGAGACAGGGTCTCACTGAATTGCTTAGTGCCTTGCCGTTGCTAAGGCTGGCTTTGAACTCGCGAGTCTCCTGTCTCAGCCTCCCTAAGTGCTGGGATTACAGGCTTGTGCCACCGCGCCCGGCTTCATATTCATATTCTAAGGAAGAGTGGATCCAAGCACATCCTACAGGAGTGCTCAGCACTGGCTGGGCAGCCCAGTCCCTAGATATCAAGCACAGTGACTTCAGGGAGGACACCCCACAGGCTCTTTCTGAGAAGTGGGCCATGATTTTGCACAGAAGTGATCTGCCTGCTGGATAGTTCATCAGCTCCTCCTAATTTGCTCTTCCATACATGGTTATTTTCCTATACTGACAGATATTTTATGTTGTTATATGAAAGTAGATTTTTAAAAATATCCCATTTTTATTTATGTATGTATTTTTGATTCTGGAAGAGTATATGTCTAAAGTATTTTTCTTTTCTATATTTTCTCTAATGGACTTGTATTGACCTAAAAACATAATTAAATGTGCCTGAATTTATAAAAAATGATTTTAAAACTTTGGTGTTTCTTGCACGTTGACTTGTTTGAAAAATGGGTTCCTTAAATATCTTAAGTGTTAATCCATAATCTGATGTGAATATCTGCTTTTCAAAATAACTAGTAATTATTTAAAACATATTGATTATTTTGATGGCTTCTTTTGCTTTTATGGAACATATAATATGCTCGCTGTCTTTAAGAAAAAATAAACTTTTCAGCCCTGGAGTATAATTACTGTGGCTTTGTTAGGTGTAAATTTAGGGAATTATATTTTTATTATGAAAAATACATAGTATTATGAGGCAAACAGGGAAGCCAAGTGTTAGGAATAGGAAATAAAGTGTGATTTTACTCCTCAGGGGACAGACACCCTATTCCCTCTGATAAGTCTGATTTACTTATTTGTCCAAAGAAATGAAAATTAAAAAATATAACTTAAATACCTTAAAATCAGGGTAGAAAAAAGTATCAGGGTCAGGAATTAGAGATGAAGGGAATGATGCTTTTGTCTTGTGATCATTTTCATCTATCCCAGTGAACTGGGTCCTTGGAAGGATAGTGTTACAAAATTATCTGTCAGGTAATTTTGTCTGTAATCTGATCTTTCACAGGAACATTCTTTCTCTACAATAAAGCAGAAGCAAAATATGAAAAAAAAATTATCTGTCAGGTCAGATTTTATAGCTGAAATAAGAGGGTGCTAAAGGGAGGGCACATGATTCACCTGTGATTGGGTTCTGTGGTGGGTGCTGTGGGGTGCCCTGTAGGGATGTGTCCAGTGGGGAATCAGACCAGCATATCATTAGGTCCAGCGTATCATTAGACACATAGCTACACATGTGTCTGTGTCAGCCAGCTGTAATGGCTGCAGATGATTTGGGGTAGCAGGTGTTTCAGCCATCCTGGGACATCCCAGTCACAGTACACAGCAGGCACTTTGGTCAAAGCTCTAGACCTTGGGAGACATGGTAACCGATCTGATCATTTTGCAGCAGATACACTTTAATATTTAGTAAGAAGTAAATGCTCAGCTTGAGTATAACATTTCCCCCTTTTATTCCCCTTTCTAGGCCCTTCCCAACAGAAGAAAGCATCGATGATGAAGACATCTACAAAGGCCTTCCTGACTTAATAGAGTATGTTGAACATTTTCAGCAAAATAAAGCCATTGCCATTTTTGTGTCTAGCGTGGATCTTAACTGTGGATGTTAAATAAGCTGTCTGAAGGGCAGAAGTGAGTTAATGATGAAGACGTGTAAGAAATTACCTTGAGTTGGTGGTGGGAAGCTTCATAAGAAACATATTCCAACTGGTATTTAGTTCCTATATCCCTGTGAAAAGTAAAAAAACATATTGTAATGAAGTAAAATTTGGAAGTTTCTCAAAGGCGTAATAAAGTTGTAGATAAAACTGAAATTAGGCTGTTGGCAACAATTAAAAAAATAGAATCGATGACTAGAGTTGTAAGACAGATAGTGTGTGCTTTGTGAATGCAAGGAGGGACCCCCCCAAGTGTGGGCTGGCGTTGTTCAGGGACAGTTCAGCAGGTGGCGTTAGTTCTGCACAGAGACTCTTGTCAGGCTTTATTATTTAGTAGTCCAGAGAGGAAGAATGTCCTTGCAGCTGATTATCTTCTCCTGTTTGAGTAACTTGTGCAGATTACAAATAAATATACAACATGAGCCTCACTCCACAAAGAACTGATGATGTACATTAGGCCTACTTGCAAAGAATTTTAAGAAACAGATTATACTCCAAGAGAGAGTGATAGATCTGTGGAAATTCATTCATTCATGCATCTAATACACCGAGCTTGTTCTAGCTTAGCACCTTTACACTTGCCATTTCATCTGCCCATATGACAGGTCCCTCACCATTCACATCTTTGCTCAGACATCCCTGTACAGAGAGACCTTCTCTGACTAACCTGTGTAAAATTGCCCCCACCCCCTCACCTTGCTGTGCATTTTCATAGCATTTATGACTACCCGAGACAATCTTGACTGGCTTCATTTATTGTCTGTGTCCTCGTTAGGAGGTCAACTCTGTGAGATCAGGGCTATTAACTCTGTGGCTATTTTCTGAGAACTTCAAGCCATGTCTGGTTTATAGTAGGTCCTCAGTAAATGAATGAATAAGCCAAAACTGCACTAAGCATCTACTGCTTACCAGGCATTGTGCTTCAGGCCTGGGCTGTCTAGTCAGTTAGTAATGGGAGTTTGCTTAGTGCCCTTGTGTGTGCTAGCTAAGTTGTATGCATGATCAGTCTCCTATAATACCACCATATTATTAGGTTTCTACTGTTACTACAATTTTCAAATGAGAAAACTGAAATTTGAAAAGTTAAGTAACTTACTAGAGGTGATGGCACTAGTAAATATTAGCCCTTGGATTTAAACCAGGCAGTTCTTCTGACTTGTAGGCTCTTCGTTATTGCACTGACTCATGGGTGCTTCCTAACCTGGCCCTCTAAAGCTTTTAGTCAGGGATCAGAAGAGGCAAGAGCTGCCTGGAGCCAGAGGGATTGTGGCCAGCAGCTCTTTCTAGAGTAGGTGGCATTCAGAGTGGCCTGGAACTCATATACTTTAGCTATTAAGCATAGTTTCTTATCTCTCCTTAAAACTTCCAAGAATTCTGACATGAAGTGAGATAGATGCCATCTTCATTAAGTCACTGTAAGATTGTTGGTATTAGAATCAAATTCTTTATAGCATTTGGAAGAATGCATTCTATCTAGCACTGTGATGTTATTCTTTTAAAAACTCCACTGAAGATCACTTATACCTAGTAATTTTGTAAATTTCCTTCATCTTGTTCTGCTAACTGGTGTTTTCAAACAAGATTGAGTGTGCTTGGGGTCGTTATTGGAGCCAAGCAGGAACACTGAGACAGAGTCAGGGAATGGATTTCACAGTTCATTTTCCTTCTGAACAGAACCTCCCATGCAGAACCCCTTCTTTCATTGTTTCTTATCTTAGCTCCCTTGTGCTCTCACCAGCCCTTTCGTCCTTTGGTATGTTACAGAAAGTGCTCAGACCAACTTAACTGCCCCCACTGTTCTCTGGCCAGATTATCTGCCAGGATAGCCACTGGTTTGGAAATAATAACTGTCAATATGGCCTGCCATTTCCTCAGATTTCCAAAGCTGAGAGGCATCCTTCACTCCTTTCCCCTCTGAAATTTTCATTGGTCACCAAGTCTGGTTTGCTGTCTCCTATCTCTGTGTTCTTCTCCTCAGTTATGATTCTGTGTCACTCACAATAGGTCACACTTTGCCTTACTGATCTCCCTGCCTGTCTTCGTGTCCCTCCAGCAGACCCTCATCTAAATAACTCCCTGCTGGTTCCCAGATGTGCAGTGTGAGGTTGAATTCAGAATGCCTGGCTCTCCTGTTCCTCTAGTTGTCTGCTCCACTTGCCTGGACACAGTGAATGGAGTGCTAATCTAGGCATGGTCAGTTAGTGTCTTTTTTCTGGAATGCTCTTCCTCTCTTCTTATTCAGTGTGGGCATGTGTTACCCCACTGGGTTTTAAGTTCCACAAGAGCTAAAATTGGTCTGCTTTGCAGCCATATCTCCTGGAACACAATATTTTCAAAGAAAATATCTATTGAATAAACTGATAAATATATTCAAGATACAGCTCGGATGTCATATCTTCTGTGAAGCCGTCTTCTGGCTTCCTTTTTTTTTTTGAGAGTTATTTTTAATCTTTCTTTTTTTATGAGAATTATTTTTACTCTTTTCTATGTTCCTATATTTTGCACTCGTCTCTATTATTGCACAAACCAAATTGTGTATTGACGTGCCATTCTCCAAGCTAGGCAATGGAAGAGTTCTTGATCTATACATTCTGAGCACTGAAGAGCCTGAAACTCAGTTCTTAGTAAATGTCTGTTGGATGGATGGATGGGTGGGTAGGTGGGTGGACAAGTGACTCTGGAATGAATTTTTCTCAGAGCAGAATTCTCTGAAACTTCTGTTACCACCAAATCTCTGTCATTTAATATACCTTCCTTTTCTCTGTATGTCTGACAGTTCATTCCTGTCAAATACCCTCAAATAATCCTTCATGACAAATATAAACAACTCTGTGGTTTGTACCTCCATTAAAAAAATGTTTCAAGTTGTAGACTGACATAGTGTTCTTATTTTTGTTATATCAATTTTAACACTCTGTCTACACAAGTGCTCAGGGCTGGTGGTATTAAAGGAGTTGAATTTCTTTCTCATTAATGCTTCTTCCAGTATCTCCATATTGGTTCATCCCAATTCTTTGGGATAATTAGTTGGTAGAAGCATTTATAGAAGTCTTGAACTGGAAGGAAAAACTCTCGGGTGGTAGAGGAACATGCAGTGGCTGGAGCACATTGATTGAGTAGGTTCAGTCTCATCTGAGGGGTTTGGGGTAGGTGGACCTGTCAATTACTATGTAAGTGCTCATGGAAGCTTAAAAAATGAGGATTATTTTCAACTGCCAGCAGACTAGCAGATTTTAAATGGTTTTTAAACAGATCTTGGATGGTTTTAAGGGCCGTGCTCACCCCCACTTAAAAACAATATGAATAGATAAAATTAGAATCTGGGTAAAGGGGGATCTGTAGATACCCTCTGTGTGGGCTCGCTTGAAAATCATTGGTTTAGATATTGGTAACAACCTTGTCGCAATGAATGCTGTTAACAGAGCATTTTAAACATATCAGATACTCCTACCTCTCCAGCCCTCTCCATTTTATACTCTTTAATATGGGTGATAAAACTGAGGTCTTCAAACACGAGAAGTGGGGGCACTGTGTGATGGCGTGGTTAAAACAGAGTGTGAGCCAGACTTGCTTTTAAGTCATGGCTCTGCTATTGATTAGCTATGTTATCTCTGGCAATTCAAACTTTTTGGTTTCTCAGCTTTCTCTTTAATAGATCAAATAATAAGGCATATCTAATAAGACAGCTAACGTGGATGAATAGGGTGAGACAAAATCTGCAGAACGATCACCTGTGAGCTTATGCAGAGTAACCAGTAAATATTAGCTGCCCCCGCCCTCACTGTTGGATTCTGTTGTCATTCTTGCTAGCAGGGACTGAACTCTAATGTAAGCCTTTTGACTCTTTCTACTAATTCCAATTTTCTTTCTCTCTGCATTTTCTACTAAAACCCGTAGAAAACTTTTAATCTATTTTTACTAAACTCCAGTAGGCTGTGTCTAGCTATTGCATTTACTGCATATTGGAAAATGACCTTTACATGGTGTCCTTTATTCTAGTGAAACCCGAGTAGAAGATGAAGAAGATCTCTATGACTGTGTTTATGGGGAAGATGAAGGTGGAGAAGTCTATGAGGACTTAATGAAAGCAGAGGAAGCCCATCAACCTGTAGGACTTTTGTTTGTTTCTTAAATTACTGAGTGTTTTGTTAGGGAAGTGATTACTTAAAAGACTAATTAATGTAATTATTATGTAATCTGCTGGAATATTCTTTGATTTGCCTTCCTTATAAGTATACAGTAGTGTAACTGTGTAACATATCTATGTAAATATGACTTATTCTCACATTTGGAGATATAAGCATGGCATTTTACTGCTCAAAGTAACTGTGGGGGATCTCTAGTCCAATCTTTTCATTTTACCAGTAAAGAAGCCAAGTCTGAGAGATAAATGACATGCCAGTCAGCTACATAATGGCACAGTGGCAATACAAAGTAATTTCAGTGAATCATGAAATTATACTGTTATGAAAGTAAATCTTCTCTTACAAAGCAGGTAAATTTTTTCTTTTAAATTTAATGTAAAATAAAATATATGTTGAAGGATATTTCTTCCCATTTGTTAGGTGGTGTTGTGAGGTATTTTTCTCCTCTTGTTTCATTATAAATGCCCTAGCTTTTTTATTCTAGTTTGTAAACTTAGTTTCAGATATTGTCATACCCAATCTATTTGAGCCCTCCAAGCTTTATCTGCCCTGACTCTGTCTAGAACATTCAAGGAAGAATTTCTTTGTCTTCTCATTGACAGTTTGAAATTTTAATAAGTCAATTACTTAGGCTTTTATTAACATTCATTTTTTGTTCTGGCCTTTCGTACAGGGCTGGTGGGCTGCCCAGTGCCTCACTGGGGAGCAGTATCTTGTAAGAGGTGGAAACAAGTCACCTGGTCTGTGTTTGGGAAATATAAGAATGTGTGTTCTAACCCACTGCAGGAGCGGATACCACTTCTAGCATCATTTCCAGAGTGATTTTAGGTGACAGTATCATCTGTACCTACTGTAATTATCAACTGCTTTGGTGCCAGCAGATTCTTCTGTGACACCCCTGGGGACAGTCTTCCCTCACCTGACAGTGCTGGGTGGTTTATATGGTACAGAGTTAATGGGAATGATAATTTAGATGTTTAGGGTCCTTCTTAAGTGCCTGGCAAGGCTCAAAGTGCTTCACATCATTTATCTCATTAGAGCTCCCTGGGTTTGATACTATAATTTTCTCCATTTTATAAAAGAGAAAATAGAGCCACAGAGAAATTTGTAACTTGTTCAGAGTTGTAAAGCTAATAACAATAAAACCAGTATTTGAACCTAATTCCATCTTATCCCCAAATCTTTGATCTTAGTACTGTGCTCTGCCAACTTTAATCCTAAACACTTAGTAAAGAGCCAAGCACTAAGATGCTAATGCTTGAAAGAAATATTTGAAGGTTTTACTAAGTATCTTTTAAGTATTTTTATATTTATTTCTGTAGCACATGTGAAATATGCTGTGTATTAAAGAAACTCTTATACTGTTTCCAGATTCATTAACATTTTTAATGAAAGAGATGTGTTAATTTGAAGAGAATGTCTAAATTCAGAGACTTATTTTTAATCACCTAGAACTTTCTCATTTACGTTACTTAAAATTAAACACACCAAAGATGTGTCACAAATGTAGTTAAGTTTGTCCTTTGGGTATGTGTTTTATTAGATGGAAATGCAATGATTTTGATCTCTTTGTATCTGCTACCAGATAGATTTATACATGTATTTGATTAAATAATTACATTTTTATCATTTTAACTGCAGAAATGTCCAGAAAATGATATTCGAAGCTGTTGCCTAGCAGAGATTAAGCAGACAGAAGAAAAATATACAGAAACCTTGGAGTCAATAGAAAAGGTATGTTGTCAGGTACTGATGCCAAAATGCTTCCTCACACAGTTGACCACCTGAGCCCCACAGTTTCCACTGAGTGTGTAAGTGAGTGTGCATTTCCAATTCTCAGTAGTACTTTGCATTAAAATCAGGCACAGGCAGACAAATATCACTTGATCTCACTCCCAGTAGAATCTAGAAACACTGAAAGCAAAGAAGTAGAGAGTAGCAGAGTGAAGTCCAGAGGCTTAGCTGGCTGGGGTGGGTGGGGAGAGGGTGATGCTGGTCAAAGGAAATAGAATTACAGTTAGATAGGAGGGGTATCTTAAAAACTGTGTCTAGAATAGGCAAAAACAGAGAAAGAAAGTAGTTAAGTGGTTGTCTGGGGCTGCATGGTGGTGGTAATATGTATAGATGGGGAGAGAGAACAGAGTGGGGAAGGAGATACTAATGGATATGGAGTTTATCTTTTGGGTGATACAATTCCAAAATTGATGGTGGTCATGTTTGCACAACTATGTGAACATATTAATAAACATTAGGCTGCACCCTTTAAATGGGTGGATTATGTGATGTGTAAATTATGTCTCAATAAAGCACTTTTTAAAAAGGAAAAAGAAAAATATCAAAGCATATTCATTCATTCCATAGTGTTTGTTGATTTCTTCGTATCTGAGAGGCACTGTTTTGGGAACTGAGACTGTAGCAGTAAACCCAACAGGACTCTGGCACTTTCTGTCTCATGGGGAGGTTTAGAATGTAAGCACATAAGTATGGTAAGTTCTCTCAGCAGAAACAAGTTGGGGCCAGAGGAGAGTGTAGGGAGATGGGAGTTATAGAGAGTGATAACAGAAGGCCTCTGTGATGAGAGGATGTATTTAAGCGGACAGCCAGTGCATTGAGGGTGCAAGACATGCACATATGCAGGGGCAAGAGTTCTAGGAGAAAGACCCCCAGGTGGGAGAGTGTTCAGACTGTGCTTTAGGGAACAACAGCAGTCCAGCAGGGTTGGAACAGAATGATTAAAGGGAAGCACGTGGGTCAGAGAGCAGGCTGTATGAGGATGAAAGCTAGGACATTTTGAACAGATGTGACACGATAGCAGTTAAATCTTGAACATCTCATTTTGGCTCTTATGAGGCAAGGGTGGGAACTGAGAGAAAAATTAGAGGCATGTTATAATCTTCAAGATGACAGAAAATGGTGGTTTTGATAGAAGTGGCAAGGGGTGTTCAGATTCTGAATGTATTTTACAAGTATAGCCACTGGATTTCATAACGGATTAGGCAAAAGGATGTGAGAGAAAGAGAGGGATCAAGGATTACTGCTAGGTTTGGCATGAACCATATGTGAATGATGAAGATGGTTACTGAGCTGGGCAAGGACGGTTTGGGGATCGTAAATCTGTGGAACATATTAAACTTGTGATACCTCTTGGACTTCTGATGGGGTGTATTGAGGAACATGTTAGATATATGAATATCGGTAATGGGAAAAGTTAAATTGACATACAAATTGGGCCTTTGTCATTTCATAGTGAAATTTAAGGCTGTGGAGCTAAATGAGATTACCCCAGGGGATGCATGCTCTTAGGGAAAAGGTTTGAGGCCACCCCTGTTGACTCCCACATGTAGAAGCTAGGAAAATGAGTTCCTGGAGAAAGGTTTAGGTTTAGGAAAAGGTAAAGGTGTAGAAGAGTTGTTAAGGACAGTGTGAGAATGAATTGACCAGGGAATTTTAACAGGATTATATAGCATTATAGGAGCCATTGAGTTTCATGGTCATATTTGAAATTAGACCATCAGTATAGTCCATGCTTAATTTGTGAGATATAGGTACAAAGTATGTGGCAAGCTAGATTTAGCCAGGGTTGTGTTTTTCTAGGAAAGCACAATAGAAGAAAAGATTGAAAGTGTGTATTCAGAGAAATGATTCTGATGGTGATTTATGAAGTAAAAAACAGGCAGGGAAGGAAGTGGGGACATGAGGGATATGGACATTCAGTGCATTGGCAGACCCTCTGGGGTTGAAGAATTTCCTGTAAAGGTAGGGGTTCCAGAGGTGAGTTGTTTAAAATTAATCTATGAAGCATGTACAGTTTTTGATAAAAACAAGGTCTGCAGGGATGACCATGAGATTTGGGAGCTGAGCTAGACTAGAGCATAAGGTTATTGGAGGCCAAGGGACTAGAGGCTAGGCTGTTGGGAGGATCATCTGCACAGATTCTGAGATTGCCAAGGATGAAAAAGGTATGGTAGACCAGGTACTAAAATTCTCAAGGATTGGGGGAAATGATATGTAAATTGCATAAACAGATTATTGGCATTAAATATCTATAATCTTCACAAAGCATGTTTGGGGGATATTTTATATAAGTCCTTAAAAGTATCTCCAATGTTCTTGTTTACTAACTTGGCCAATGTGTTCTTTCTTATCAGAGCACTTATTGTCTGAACCTTTTATTATATACTTCAAATATTATAGCTTGTATTTATGTCCTGATATCTCTGTTCAAGTATAAAACCTTTAAGAGAATCGTTTCTACTTTTTTGGTATTTATAATGCTCATTAACAAATGAATTCAATAAATTTTTGATGAATGATTAAAAAATCATTATATTGATTAGGGCAAGTTATGCTTAATTACTACTTTCCTCTTCTCTCCTGGTAGTATTTCATGGCACCACTGAAAAGATTTCTTACAGCAGCAGAATTTGATTCAGTATTCATCAACATTCCTGTAAGTAAAAATATGATAGCTAAAATTGTTTTGCACTTCTGTAAAATCCTCATTTTCTTAGTGGGCTCCAGATTCCTATTATAACACTCTTCTGTATTCTCTAAGAATTTTGACCCTATTTTTGCTTCCCAAGTTCTTTTGCCTTACTTTCTTGAAAAACTGGTATGTCGTATCTTTAGACAAAATGCATGTGGGAACACGAATGGAAAATAAGATTCATGTGTTCTTCTTAACTGGTTGTCACGAGGAGGTAGTCTGAAGTAATTTAGTGATCCTTGGTACTACTCTGTCTTCTGGGTTCCTGTTTAGCCCACCCCTCTCTGCTCAGGTGCTTCTTCAGCTCCTAGGATGTCAGTTACCTCCACCTCCCTCCATACCTCTACTTCCTTGTCTTCTGGACTTTGGTGCTTCCAATTGTGTCTACCTTAGCTCCCACTTCTGAAACTCAGCTTTCTTATAATTTAATGATAAAATATGAAGAGAGTTTCTTCACATTTATGCATGCATTTTGAGTTTCAGGGTATCTTACCATAATCTTAGAATCCTTAAAGGGCATTTGCCCAGAAATGGAGAATCAAGTGAAATGCTGTGTCAAACAAGGTTCTGCCAGGCAAGATTCACAGTGTTGGACCTCTAGAAGTTGTTTTGGTTCATATGCACACAACACAGATGTATGTCTAGTAACAGCAGGGATTCTGCACACATGTAAGAGCTTCTATGTGTAGATTTTCTCATATCACATAAAAAATCCCTTTTATTTTGAATCTGTTATGTTCTGTGTTTCTGAGCACCCATTGATAAGCTCCAGCATGTTGTCCTTATCCTTGCTTAAGGCCAAATAAACACGTCTTCATTGGTTTATAATGTAACTGGAAGAAAACGCTCACAATATCAAATAAAGGTCTAGCATAAAACCAACTGCACAGTCTAGAAAACAGGTGTCTGAATCCATTCTTATGACCATTGACAGTCCTTATTCTTTTTTTTTTTTTTTTTTAGTTGTTAATGGTCCTTTATTTTATTTATTTGTATGTGGTGCTGAGAATCGAACCCAGTGCCTCACACATGCTAGGCAAACACTCTACCACTGGGCCACAACTCCAGCCCAACAGTCCTTATTCTTAAGGCTTACAGCGCTCCTCAACCATGATAAGGCCAATATTATTGCCCTACTAAAGAAAGAGCATGCCATGGTATCTCTGTGTGCTCCAAGGTCCAAAGGAAGAGATAACGACGAATTGGTATCTTGACTTGAATTTCCTGTGATATGTGTTTACTGGTTGTTGAAAATTACTTGCTTATCAGGAAAAATATAGAATTCTGACTTTTGAGTTGCTGTCGTTAATTGTCTAGTACAATTCATTTGCTTCTTATTTATGCCATTAGTTGTCTGGTTTCAAGTAATTTAGTCTGATTATTGTTAGCATAGCACCAGGACATCACTAATTGACCAGAGTACAAATCTACATTTCTATGTCCTAAAGACATGAATCATTACATTATTTTGTCAATAAAATATTAAGTACTTGGGAAGTTTTATTTAAAAATTTTCAGTGATTATAAAATGAAAAAGCTGTACATATTTTTATACAAGAAATAAATTATCCTTTAATAGCTAGTGGGATAATTTCTTTCTTCACAGTACACTGACATTTCTAGTCAATTCTGAAATTGCTGTTTCTCTGCATGTCTGTCTTTCCCTCTCTTCTGTTCTCCTTCCGTTTCCCTTTTCTTCTCCCTCTTCTCCCTTTGCCTCCTCCCCTTCTTTTCCTGTCCTTTCACCTCCTCCACCCTTTCTTGCTCCTAAATCTTCCTCTC
Organism: Geosciurus inauris; assembly: GCA_004024805.1. Taxonomy (NCBI): domain Eukaryota; kingdom Metazoa; phylum Chordata; class Mammalia; order Rodentia; family Sciuridae; genus Geosciurus; species Geosciurus inauris. The sequence continues at coordinate 38,947 of PVHX01011158.1, read as the reverse complement.
TTCCTTAATGGTAGCAGGTTTATATATTGAGCACATTCAGCGTATCCTGAGTGGCAGGACTAGTAACAGCAGGAATTCTGGGATTTGGGGTATAATTTTGGTTCTGACTCTTATTCTTTTTTCGCATTGTTTTCTTTTCTAAGGAGCTTGTAAAAGTTCATCGGAACTTAATGCAAGAGATTCATGATTCCATTGTAAATAAAAATGACCAGAATTTGTATCAAGTTTTCATTAACTACAAGGAAAGGTAACCCTTGAATTTAAAACCTGTTCGGTATTAGTTTATGGTGAAGATTAGTATGAAAATGGCTAATAGCTATTACTTCAGTTTGTTACAATACTAGCTAGGCAGTATTAGAATATGGGACAGTTTATCTCAGGGTATTAGTTTGAGCTTTATATGTATATTAACTTTTGCATTGTAAATCAGAAGGCAGAGGTTCTTCCACTGGCCTTGTCTCTACTGAGTAATGTAATCTTGCACCAAGTCATTTTAACTCTGAGTCTCTTTCTCCATTCATGAGCATTAGGGGTAGATTAACAGGTACCTAATGCTTCTCCCAATCATGTATTTTATGATTCTCTATTCTGGAGAATTAGATTTATAGTCAAAGTCGGTTTCTTTTTGTAAATTGAAACAAACAAAACAAAACTCCTGAATGATTCACATGAATTGGAATATCAAGAAATTTTGCTTAAAATATAAATGTTCTCCTTTAAGCAATAGTTTCTAGTACTAAGAAATGGCTAATGAATTGCTTTGCATCAACTTTTAGATAAATACTAACAATTTATTAGTAGTTTTTTTCTAGAAAACAGTTAAAAGAGACAATGAACCAAACAGCTTCTTACAAAATATCTGTATTGCAGAGATGCACTTCTTGGACAGACTCAAACTCTGAACAGTTATGAGTTATCTTTCATCCTTGCAGTTAAGGGCCCTCATTCCCACTTTTTAGATGATTTATGTTCCTTAATTAAAAAGTAGTAAGGAGTAGGAAGTTTATTAATGAGTGGAGTCACAGTGATTGCAATGAGCTTATAGTGGGAAATAAAATTGCTTTGAGTATGAGTATACAACCAAAGTTTATCTCTAATAGTTTAACAATAAATTTTTAATTTTGGGGGGTCTATATATACATATATACTTATACTCAAATGACATTAATAGTCATTAAGCCAGATCATAAAATCTATCTGCTATAAAAAATGTATATGGAATTAATCCTATTCAAATTTAAATTGAAAATGAGTCTTTTTGTTATTGTAAATATGAGTGACCTGCATTCTTTGTTATATGTTATGTATCAGAAATAATTTCTACTGTTGCTTTGATTAACCTCAACTGTGATTTTAAAGAGATGAAAAATTCTGCCTCTTTCCCCCTCCACCTGATTCTTGCTTTTTGTCTTACAGATTTTTCCTCTTTCTTTTTCCTTTCCAGATTGGTTATTTATGGGCAGTACTGCAGTGGAGTCGAGTCAGCCATCTCTAATTTAGACTATATTTCTAAAACAAAAGAAGATGTCAAACTGAAATTAGAGGTGTCTATTCTTTGTTTTTTCATGACCATGACACAAACTAAAATAAACTTAAAAGCAATGTATTCTTCTTCCTGACCAATGTAACACTACATTTTTCCATATATTCTAAATATAATTTCATGCCAATTTTATAAAATATTTGACAGACAGCTTTATAAAATAAGAATGTGGTAATAATAATAACAGTGGCAAAATGTAACTTTTATGTCCCTGTGTTTTATATATATTATCTTCTTAGGTCTCCCTGACTCTGTGAGATATGTACAATTAAGTTTCTGATTTTATTACTAAGAAAGTTGAGGTTTGGAGAGATGATGTGTAATTTGCTAGGGTCATTTAGGTAGTAAGAGGTATAGGACAAGTAAAATGATGTATGTGGATTTAAAATGTTTATGAAAAATATAAAACACTTAGAAGCACATGTATGAGAAGGGCATACATATTGTCCATAAGACAGAAGAGAAGAAAAACACGAATATGATAAGCTTGAGAGGCCTGTGATAACCTCTGCTATGGATGGTTCTGTGAGTAAGATGAGCGATAACTTCAGGGGCCGTAGATTGTGGAAGGTTTGTCTGCAGAGGCAGCATGTGAGTTAGGTTGCTGAAGAGTAGGGTCGGCTTTGGTAGTTGAGATTTCATAAGAGCATTCTGGAGGAGTTGCTTGTCTTGATGGGGAGAGTGAGGAAAGTTTGAGATGTGGCCAGTTGGCTGGGGGATGTAGAGCACATGATTACAATAGAAAATAAGACAGGGAGCTTATGTTAAGTCATGGTTTTGGTACATCATATATGTATTTTTTTACCAGAAGAGTTTATACTTTAAAAGAAGTTTTGAAAAATGATTGTTACATAAATTATCATCTTAAATATATCATCCCTATGTCTGGATTTTATTAAATTTCAGGTAGAAAACTGAGGTCAACTCTTAAATGTCTACATGTGGCTTGTTTGCTTCTTCACACCCCCTTTCCTCCTTTTGGTTGAGTTTATCAGTGAGGTCAGGTGATAAATGGGAAAAAGGCAGATGATTTTCAAGTAAGAACCCTTTCAATTTTTGGCAGATCCAGCAAGACTTCATAATTCCCAACTCCCACAAAGGAAATTCTTGCTTAGGAAGTTTACACATTAGCAGGTCACCAAGTAACTGTCCTGAATCAATATCATAGGTCTTTTTTTCTTTCCCTCTTAGTGTCCCTTGATGATGTTGACCTTTACGGCTGGAGATAGGTTAATCACCACTAAATGATATTCTTATAAGATTGTTAATACAAAGCATTCTTGCTCCTCTTCAGAAAATAGAGATGCATAAGTGCAGTGATAAGCCAGCATGATGCAAATTAAAATATCATGATAAAACAAAATTTTACAACTGATACAAGTAGTTCCTAGTAGAGCAACCATTAAAGCTTTTTTAAAAAATTTTAAATAAAGATACAAAATTATGGCTCAAGATGGGAGTCAGCAGGTTGTCTATCAAACTTCCATTATCTTTTCAGTCTTGTTGGATTGCCTGCCTTCTTTCAGAATCAGTGTCAAAGTTCTGCCCTGTGACCACACTCTGGGACTCTAGGTGTAAGTTTCTATCGGTCTCAGGGAAGGACCAGGCTTCAGACAGAGTGTGAAAGACTCAGGGGCAGGTGGTCAACTGTCCTTTCCTGGCCTCGCTGCACTCCATGTGACCACAGGCCTGATTTGGAAGTGTTTAATCAGATACTGTACCACTTCAACAAATCCTCTGTTGGAGCTGCCTGCTGCAAGCCCCAGCATGGCCGAGGAAAAGCTGCCTTGTTCTTAGTGTCTCTGCCTTTTTCCTGTCTTCTGTTTTGTGCTTATTTTAGTTCTTACTGATTTTTTTTTTTTTTTTTTTTTGTATTTTTCTTCTCTGCTTTGGAACCAGGATAACTTGGGGTAAAAGGTGATGAAGTCTCTTTAACTTTCCCTATGAGGCCTGAACCTGATTCATTTTATTTTACTTTCAATTAAAATTGAGTTTAGGCTAAATGAGGGGATATTATTTCTACCCTTTATTTGCTTTCAAGAATAATTTCTACACTTTATTTACTTTTGGTATCAATAAGCATTTATACCTCAGTCTCCAGCCCCTAGTTGTAGCTCATGCTAGTAATACTGTTTTTTGTTTTTACTTCTTGAACCCATGATATAGAATTTAAAGGAACTAATTTTTCCCCCAGCAGTTTCAAACTAACTTTCATAACATAATGACTTTTAAATGTGTAGCTTTCTGCTCCTAACACTGTTGGGATGACATAATATAAGAAGTGTAAGTTGCAACATCTATTCCAAGCAGCTTAAAATGTAGTTGGAGAGAGAAGACCCACTCATTGTAAAATCAGTTATACTCCTGTTTGACACCCATGATTCAAAACTCTCTACAGTCTGCAGAAGCAAGAAATGAGTTGAAATAGTTATGCTTCTGTGTTATTCAGCTTCATATCACTGTAACCAAAATGACTGCCTAGAATAACTTGGAGGAGGAAAAGTTTGTGTGGACTCAGTTTCAGATATTTCAGTCCATAGTTGGTTGACTCCCTTGTTCTGGACTTGAGGTGAGGTAGACCATCATGGTGGAGGGCATGGTGGAGGAAAGTTTCTCAGCTCATGGCAGCCAGGAAGCAGAGAGATAGGAGCCAGGGACAAGACATAGTCCCTAAGGACCTATCCCCAGTGACATATCTCCTCTAGCCATGCCCAGCTGCCTACAGTTACTACCCAGTAGACCACACAAATTATTAATTCATCCAGTGGATTAACCCACTGATGAGGTTACAGTTTTCATAATACAATATTTTCACCTCTGAACATTACTGCATTGCCTAACACATGATCTTTGCCAGGAAACACTTGTAGATCCAAACCATAACACCTTCTAGTAAATTGCAGTAATTGATAAAACATAGTTAATATGTTGGGAGAATGGCCCCAGTTCATCTTGCTTAAGATTTGTCAAACATGCTCATTAAGCCACTATGGTTACTAGAATTAATGGTGTTTGCTCTATGGCTCCTGGTAAATACATCTTTCAGTGTTACAAGAAAGCTAAGTGTGGGCAAAGGGGGAATATATGGGAAAGCAAGTATTCCTTAATGTAACTCCTTCTGTATACTGAAAAAGTCTTTGAAATAGGTTGTGCAGTTGTGTGAGGATTTTTGATTTATGTGGTGGTTTACTACTAATGATGTTTTTATGACTTTATTGGTTTCTTTTGGAATGACACCACAGATATGTGATAAATGGTAAAATCAAAAAAATAACTTGTCCAAGGCTACACAACCAAGAGTCACCAAGCCTTGGTTTGAAAATCATGCTTTACCACCTCAAATTCAAAGTACTTTCCTTTGTATCAGAGTTGCTATCAAGAGGGATGAAGGAAATAAATACTACTTTAAAATACACTTCAAAGAAATAATAATGTGAGATGAAGAAGATAAAGTCTGAGGCTTTTGAAAACATTGAGTTAGTAGGTTTATAGGCTTGCAAATTTTCAGAGTCAAATCTTTTCTTTCATTCAGTTCAATGAATGTTTATCAAGCAAATACTGGATTCTTAGAGGTTGTGAAGGACACTTGAAAGGTTTAAAGGATACGTTGGGGAAGATATATATATAAATAATTAAGTGACCTATAGGCATACACAGAGCAAGGAGGGGAAAGGGAAAGAGAAAACACAATTTTGATTGGGAATATTCCTAAAGACCTAGAAGCATAGTTCTTAAAGAGGATGCTGAGTGACTTGTTCTTGATGTCCATAAGCTCCCCGGGGGAGACTGGCAGAAGGTAGAGCTATGAGGGTAAACTGAAGAGGACCCTGGAGGTACATGATTTTGCACTAGAGAAAATAAGATGGATTCATAAAATAGTTCTCTTCAATTCATATTTGATTTGAAATACTATAAAATTTGCTTATCTTTAAAAGCTACCTTGTATTATTTAGAAGGATTATTAAAAGAGCAAAATGTTTAGAGTATAATGGTCCTGCTTGTAGACTTTGCAACTTTTAATATTTAAAACTCCCTTTGAGAAAACTAACAACAACTTTAAAAAACATTTCATTAGGAATGTTCCAAAAGAGCAAATAATGGGAAATTTACTCTTCGAGATTTGCTTGTGGTTCCTATGCAACGTGTTTTAAAGTATCACCTTCTTCTCCAGGTATGTAGCTCAAAACTGCTTCTTGCTCATTTATTTGTTCAAAAAAATATTAATAAAGCATCAGCTGTGTTGCAGATACTCCATGTTTTGACCCTCTCTCAAAGTTTTAAATTATTGTTATGGCTAAGTGGGAAATGTTCAGAATAGCCGGACATTTTTTTTTAAAAGTATTTGTTCTTTTTAGATATACATGATGATAGAGTGTATTTTTTTTCTTGATTGCAGGGGAGGCTACTGGGGATTGAACTCAGGGGCACTCGCCCATTGAGCCATATCCCCAGCTCTATTTTGTATTTTATTTAGAGACAGGGTCTCACTGAGTTCCTTAGCACTTCACTTTTGCTGAGGCTGGCTTTGAACTCGTGATCTTCCTGTCTCAGCCTCCCAAGATGCTGGTATTATAGGCATGTGCCACTACGCCTGGCTGGTAGAGTGTATTTTGACATATGCATACGTGGAGTATAACTTCCTATTCTTGTGGTTATACTGGTCATATCTTCAAATATGAACATAGGAAAATTATGTCTGATTAATTCTACTGTCTTTGACACAAAGTCATAGTCTGTGTCCGTCAAATAGGACTAGCTAAAACTAAAATAAATAAAAAATGAGGCAAAACAAATAAAAATATTCCCTCAGCCAAGTCTTCTGTAGTTAGCAGTAATCATTTATTAGTGTTTCAGTTCTTCCGAATTTGGACAGATTAATCACATTAGACCCTTTGCCTTGTAGCAAGCATAAATGGTTTATGTCATATTCTGCATTGTTTTCTACTGTACTAAATTGTAATAACTACATTTATTTTGAAGTGATTCTTGTTATAACCCACAAAGCTTATGGTTTCCACGGTTAGTCTTCTAATGAGGGTATAGAGTCTTATAAATTTAATTTGATAGCTATACCAGGAGACTCATTAGTTCTGCTCCAAAGAAATGTCTTACTGTATTAGTCTGTCAACTCTGCTGATGCTTGTGAAATGTCATTTTAAAAAGATCTACTACCTGTATGTGAAATATCATTTTGAGTCTGCTGTGCTTTGTACATCTTGTATATTAAATTTCTTGAACTGTAGCCACAAAATTATTAGTCATCTCTATTTTTGTTCTACTGAGAAATCAGAAAAATTCAAACCCTGATTATTCCTTAAAAATGCATTAAAACATTTATGAGACCTAAACTCAAAGCAACTTAATCAAATTGGATTTTATGAAAAAATAATAAGGAAGACTCAGGCAATCAGTTCCCAAGGCATCATGGAACTAAAAATTTGTCCAAAATAAGACAATTTATTTTATAACTTTGGTGTAGTCAAATATTGATTGAAGAATTTAGAAGTTTCAGTTTCAAAGCATTATCTGTTTTGGTTCTTCTATAGTTTACACAGACTTATAGAACTATAAAATAGAACTTTTTTGAAATTCAATGAATTTCTCTCTCTAGTTTTTCTTGGTTTGTTTTGCATTTTAATTTAATATCTAGTTCCATGATCAATTTTTAAATTACAAAAAATTTTGGCCAAGCATGGTGGCACATAATTATAATCCCAGTGGCTCAGGAAACTAAGGCAGGATGATCACGAGTTCAAAGCCAGCCTCAGCAACTTAGCAAGGCCCTAAGATACTTAGGGAGATCTTGTCTCTAAATAAAAAATATAAAAGGGATGGAGATGTGGTTCCTCAATTGAGTGCCCCTGGGTTTAATCCTTGGTTATAAAGTTTTGTTTTGTGTACTCTATATAGATAGAAATTCTAGAAATGTTTTCCCGTCTCAAAATAGTTTAAAGTAAAGTTTGTTTGATATCTAGAAATTTATTGAACAAATGTGGTTATAAAGTTGCATATTTTCTCAGCAATGGTGAGACGCTAAGCAACTCGGTGAGACCCCGTCTCTACATAAAACACAAAATAGGGCTGGGAGTGTGGCTCAGTGGTTGAGTGCTCCTGAGTTCAATCCCCGGTACCAAAAAAAAAAAATGTTGCACATTTTCTACTCACCACTATACTTTCATGGGGAAATCACTTTTGAAATGATTGCTAATTTGAAATCACAGATTTATAAAAAATAGAATATTTTATATGGGGGTTTTGGAAACTCTAAAATTAATTTACTATTTTTATTTAAAAAAGAGTAAAAATGGAAATAAAAGAATAGAATTTTGACAGATTTTTATACTTAGCAGATTCTCCAACTATAAGCTAAAGTACTACTGAATTGAATTCATAAAAGATTTTTGAGTGGTTCCCTGTGCCAAACACAGCATCAGGCACTTACGACATGACAGATCCTATGCACTGATAAGCTCACTATTTAGAAGGGAAGTATGAAATGTAATCTGCCAAGGAACACAGCATGATAGGCTCACAGAAGGAAATAAGCCATACAGATCATTATGCCTGAGAAGGTCAGGGAGCTGAGTAGAGACCAGCTTCCCAGAGGAATGATTGTTGAGTTGGACATTGAAGGAAGAGCAAGAGTTAGACAGATGGATCAGAGAGGAAGAGCTTTCTAAAGAGATAAAATAATTCTTTTGGGATTAGGTATCAGAATGTTTTTTGAGAATTAGTTAATTGAATATGAATAGAATATGGGTCGTTGGGAAGTGAAGGGAGAGAAGTTGAAGGAGATATGCAGGATGGAAACCATGGAGTCTGACTAGGAGGTATGGGTGACAACCAGAGCATTTGTGGTGCATCATAAAAGGCTAAATAGGGTGGAAATGTGATCTCGTGGGGTCCTAATTTGGCAGCAAATGGAAAGAATGGATGGTGTTGAGGAGAGACTGCAAATCAGAAGGCTGGTCAGAGGCCCATTCTAATAACCCATTTGAGAAAGGGCAAGGGAGTGGCAGGGAGGATGGTTTCCAGGGCATGGTCAAAGCTAACATCAGTAGGACATGGACAGAGGTAAGAGAGGAGTCTGGGACACATTCTAAGTTTGGCTTATGTGATTACATGGATGGAGGTGCCATTCAATAAAAATAGATGCAGGAACAAGAGTAGGGTTCTGAGCAGGGGTGGGTTCCTTTGGCGTGTTGGATTTGAGGGGCCGGTAATCTACTTAGGTAGAACTGTTTAGATGGATGTGAGTCTAGGACTCAGTTGTGAGTTCTGGGTTTAGTGTATGCATTTGAGAGTGAACCTCATTAGGTGATGTTGACTGTGGTTGTGATAGAATTGTAGACTGTGTATGTTTTAGTCAGCTTTTTCACTACTGTGGCTAAAAGACTGGACCAGAACAACTGTAGAGGAGGAAGATTTATTTGGGGCCCAAGGTTTCAGAAGTCCCAATCCATAGATGGCCAACTGCATTCCCCAGGGGCTCCAGGTGAGGCTGAACATCATGGAGGAAGAGTGTGGCGCTCACATAATGATCAGAAAGCAGAGAGAGACTCCACTCTCCAGATACAAATATATATCCCAAAGCCACGCCCCCAACGCCCTACCTCCTCCAGCCACAACCTACCTGTCTTCAGTTGTCACTCAGTCCCATCAGGTGATTAATTCACTGATTGGGTTAAGGCTCTCACAACCCAATCATTTCCTGTCTGAACACTCTTGCTTTGCCTGCATGTGAACTTCTGGGGGATGCCTCACATCCAAACCATAATAGTGTAAAATAAGAATGAGAGGGGCCTGGGGTGAAGATCCCGAAAGCAATAACTTTCTAAGGTGCAGTTAACAAAAGAAGAAAACGAAGACTGAGGAATTGGCAGAAATTGACGATTTATGAAGATGATAGCAGCAGTAACAATAAGCAGAACATCCTGATATCCCTGAAATGAAGGGAGATATGGTCCTTGGAACCAGCAGCTAGAGAGAATGCACACGTGACAGTGAGTAAAAGGTGTCCGTTAAGTTAGCAGTTAGGAGCTCTTGCATAATGTTTGGGAAGCAGCGTCTGGTTGCATGGGACAGAATTCAGTTTGGTCTTTAAAAAGATGTATCCAAGCATGTTTCCAGCTCCTTTGGTGTCTATCTGGCCTTCTTGCAGTTGGAAATTTTTTGTGAAAATAAAGCCTCATTACATTAAATTTATCACATGGAGAGAATAATGATACTGATGATTTACTTTTTAAAAACATTTTCTTTCTTATAAATAGGAACTCGTCAAACATACCACTGATCCCATTGAGAAAGCAAATCTGAAACTGGCTCTTGATGCTATGAAGGTAAAGCAAATGTATCTGTAATTTGTTTCTAATTTTTAAACAACAGTATTCAAACTACTGACATGCTAATACATTATGATATACATTTATTTTGGTGAAGAAAGCTGGATAACTTTGACGGAAATAGATAAAATTTAACTTGCATGAATTTGATGTTAAACAAGAACATATAACATCAAGAGGTATATTAAAATAACTTGTGAAATTTGCCGACTTTCATAACTGCCAAAGTGCCTTGATATAATGGTTTTTGTTTCATGTTCTTTTATGGTTAGTAATAGAAAACGGTTAGCTTGTGTAAGCATCAGGTCAACTGTGGACTTCAGAAACACCATTGTGGCTCATTTTCCTCACATGACAGTGTCTTACCCTTTTAGATGCTGTGCATAATGCAAGTGAATTTCAGTTTGGGTATTTGTTTTCCAATTAAGTCTGAAATTTAAGAAATATAGGTAGATAAAAGTAGGTTTTTTGAACATATTGGGAATATGTAAAACCCTAATTTCTACATTATGCTGAATCAATATGTCTTTGAAGGAAATAATATCTGTCCATCACTTAAAACAAATAAATATTTGTTCTTAAAAGCAAAATGATAATGTGACAGAACTGCTCAGAACTATGTATAGCTACTCATCTGTGTCCCTGTACTAGTTTCAGTGTCGGCTTTGATGTTTAGCTCATTTTAGTTCTGCCATCACGAAACATCACAATTATTATTACAAAAAAGACTCTACCAAGTTTCCAATCTTTGAAGAAGCCGTTTATGATTACATTCTAAGAAAAGTCAGATTTCTGTTGAGAACAAAGTTAGGAACTGCTTTTTGAAGGTTGGTTCCTACTGTTGCAGATGAATTTAAGAGGGAAGAGAAAAAGAAAAAGAGCTCAGAAAACAGGAAAATCTGGAGCACAAGTAATAAAAATAGCTGGTTACAGTATGGGAAGATTAGCTAATGTTTCCTCAAATATAAGAAAAGCCATTTCACCATAGGTGAAGGCACATGGAGAAATATGGTCAGTGTTTTTGTTCACCTCATTTCATTTTTTTTGTTGTTCTGTTTAGTTCCTCAGCTCTCCTTTATTTCTCCTTTATTAACTCTTTAAAATTGAGCCAGCCTGCTTGACTGAATGCTCTCAGGAACTAACAAGACATTAACTGGTTGCAGAAAATAGTCTTCCCTAGGTTCACTGTATAACTTTTAGTTACTTTTTTTCTCCTTGATAATCCTTCACTGTTGCCCTTGTTCTAACCCGAGTAAAAATATAATTCTGTCAAGGTCAGGCATTATTGTGCTTGGAATTGACATTCTTTTGACCTAGTTTCTTTTTGGTTGCTCTGCATAGCGGCATATTTTGTTTTTTGGGTTTTTTAAGGCAGCATCCTGACTCTTCTCAGGGGTGTGGTAAATGACAACTCTTCAGTCTTCCAGCTGTCCTGACATTTCACAATTGCCTTTGAGAGACAGCTTTGATTGATTGGGTGTTCCTTTTATTGTCATTGCAGAGTTATGGTGGTTACTTTTGCCCCTAATGGAATTAATGATGTGTTTTCTTTCAGAGCAGTTTGCATCTCTCCTCTAATCTTAGTGTGCCTTCTTGTCTTCATTCTTTAGGACTTGGCACAATATGTGAATGAAGTGAAAAGAGATAATGAGACCCTTCGTGAAATTAAACAGTTTCAGCTATCTATAGAAAATTTGGTATGTAATTATCCTTCTATCCAGCTTCCCCTCACCCCCCCAACTGGAGACATTTCAAGAGCTGCAGTTGAAGACAAAAAGATAATTTACCTTGAAGTTTCTGCTGTTGGACTCTGGTCTCCTGCCTTGCCCCCAACCCCAGTTCCTCTGTTTGGCAGTTCATGGGTATCTGGTGGCACCTGCTACTCCTGTTACTCTTCCTTGTCCATGGACTTTCTGTCCCAACAGTCTAAATTCCAAGCATTGAAGTCCACTGTTTTCTTTGCTCTTTCTCATCCCCATGCATAGTCATGGCTGATCGTAGTTCATTTTACATATATTTCCTGGGTGACTACTCTGTGCCAGACACTTTGCTCAGGGCATAACTATAACCATGAACAAGGGGTCTCCTGATTGAGGAAGCAGTCAAGAGAGAGTTTTAAAATGCCCTGCTGAGGTTGGTGCTTTGAGCTGTGTGCTGAGGTAGAGGGAACTAAGGGGAGTGCTTGCTTAGGACTTGCTTAGTTTTTTTGGAGTCATCTGCAGCCATTGGAAGGATCTAGGGGGACATCAGCATAGGCAGAAACCTTAGCAGCTGAGATGCTCAGAGGTGGGCAAGAGATGAAGGGTAGGGGTGGCTGGAAATCAAGAGTGAATTAAGAATGGACCTTTCTGGGTGGACAGCGGGAGGGGAGACAGTATAGTATAGCCCTAGGCCAAGAGTGAGTTGAGATTTTAACTGTGATAGCCTGGGAAAGCTAGTGGGAGGTTTCATTCAGGGAGTGATTTACATTTCGGAAGGACCCTTTGTGCAGGTAGTCCAGTCCTCAAGCTGTTAAATGATTTCCAGAGTGTGGAGGCCTAGATTAACCTGAGGGCAGTGCAAATAATGAATGGACTTAAGATACTTGTTTTGGACTAGTAATTTTATTGCTTTCTTCTCAGAAGTGTCTTGAACCTACCTTTTTCACTTATACAGCTACTTCCCCATTTTGGGACACCACCTATCTCCTTCCCAATCCCAGTAGCCTCTTATCTCTTCACATAGTTGCTGTTCCAAAACGTGGATTTCTCAGTTCACCCTCTTTGCCAAACATGTAAAGATTTTCAGTTGCTTTCAATATCCAATCAACATTCCTTAGCAGACACTTAAGGCCCTCAGTTGATCTGGACTTAAACTTATTTTCCTGAACTCAGATAATTGCCCATATATTTCACATTATAGGTCTTCTGCTATGTTTATCATAGGGTCTCTAGTTTGCCATGTATTTGCATAGTTCTGCCTTTGATCATGATCTTCTCAGAGCCTACCATGTCTCTCCCCCTTATTCCCCATCAGTTCCTCCAAAGTCCAATCTATATAAGTCCCTTTTCCTATTCTCCCATCATTCTGTCCTCTTTGGAATTCTGCAGCATATGGCCTGGATAGCTGCATATTGATACCGCTGGTTACCCGGGACGAGTTCTGCTCCTTCACATATTGAAGTTTGAACATTAGAGAAGCACACCAAGGCAAGCATTTAAGCAGGGTTTATTTAAAAAGGGGTAACACAGACTTCTCCCGGGAGGGAGAAGGGGGCCATAGCTGGTATCCTGGTATCCCAAGAAGTACACGTGTTTTGCCTTTTTATATGTGCTAAGCTCCCTTTGTTCTCCTGCTCTTTTCCCCTTATCTCTCCTTCCTGCCTACTTGACTAGGCCCAGGATGTTTGATGAAAAGCACAGGGATAGGGGGAAAGGCCCAGGTGGAGTGATTTGGGCAGGAAGGGGGGGTGTAATTAACAACTCCCTGTAGGGAGAGCGAATCCCCCCAGGACAGATTACCTTAGCAACAGGTTGGAGCAGGGGCAGGTTATCTTGATAAGGGTGGAGGAGGGGCTCTGAAGGCATTCAATACCTCTCCAGCTTCCAAGACCCAAATTGGTCTCCTTGATCCAACCTGACTCGATTTACCTATCTATACTGACTACCTATCTAATTCTGGCTTCCATAGCATTAAAAAATAATAATAAAATATAACATTAAATTACCATCTTAACTATTTTAATGCATAGTTCTGTGGCATTAAGTACATTTACAATGTTGGGCAAGCACCACCACCATCCATCTCCAGAACTCTCTTCATTTTGCAAAACAGAAACTCTGTACTCATTAACCACAAACTCCCTGTTCCTCCTCCCACCAGTCCTCACAACCAGCACTCTAATTTCAGTCTTTATAAGCTTGACTGCTTTGGGTACCTCGTGTAAATGGAATTGTGTAATATTTGTTCTTTGATATTGGTTTATTTTACTCAGCATAATGTCTTTAGAATCCATCCATATATGTAGCATGTGTCAAAATTTTCTTCTTAAAAAATGTTTGTTCCTTTAAGGCTGATGTTTTATCTATCTATAAGTCTTATTGTTGAACATTTGGGTTGGTTTGCCTTTCATCTATCATGAATAATACTGATGTGCATGGGTGCAGCATGATCTATTCCAGTGCCTGCTTTCACTCTTTTTATATACCCAGAAATGGAATTTATGAATTATATGGTAATTTTATGTTTCGTTTCCATACCATTTTTCACAGCATCTACACCATTTTACATTCCTCCAAGAATGTACAAGGGTTCCAGTTTCTCCTCATTCTTGCCAACATTTGTTAATTTTTTTTTGAAGAGAGGATTTAAAAAATCACACACACATACACGCACACACATATATGTAGATTTGTGATCTGTGGTATATATGATAGACCTTCCAATGGGTGTGCAGTGGTATTTTATTGTGGTTCTGCTTTGCATTTTTCAAATGATTAATGATGTAGAACATTTTTTTCATGTATCTATTTGCCATTTGTCTCTCTTCTTTGGAGGAGAGTCGATTCAAATGCTTTGACCATTTTTGAATCAAATTGCTTGCTTTTTGTCATTGAGTTTGTAGGTGTTAGTTGTGTATATCCACATATCAATCCCTTATCAGAAAAACAGTTTGCAAATACTTTCTTCTGTGGGTTGGCCTTTCATTTTGTTTATAGTGTCCTTGATGCACCAGAGTTTTAAATTTTGATGAAATCCAATTTATCAATCTTTTGTTGTTTCAAAAAATCATTGCTAAATACAATGTTATAAAGCTTTTCTTCCATTTTCTAAGACTTATAGTTTGGGTCTTTGATCCATTTTGAGTTCATCTTTATATAAGATTTAAAGGAAGGGCCCAACTTTATAATTTTGCATGTGGATATTGATATCCAGTTTTCCCGCTACCATTTGTTCTTTCACCAGTGAATATTCTTGGTGCCCTTGTCAGAAATAATTTTGACTACAGAAGAGCTTATTTCTGAGCTCTCTACTGTTCTGTTGATCCATGTGTCTGTCTGTTAGTGCCACATTGTTTTGGTTATTGTAGCTTTGTAAAAAGTTTTATATTCAGAAGAGTGAAATATCTAGCCATGTTCTTTTTCAGGGTCACTTGAGATTCAGTATGGATTTTAGAATGGAATTTTCTATTTCTGCAAAAAACATTGGGATTTTGATACAGAATATTTATTTTTATATTTTTCTTATTACAGAGCTAATCACACATTTATCTTCTTTATCACAATGGACTCTCCAGATATTAGTGATAATATTCAGCCAATTCTTTTTTCAGTTGGCAAGTATAATTAGTACTCATAGTTACTTTTTAAAAGAATAATTTAATTACCTGCCTCTGGAGAAATGGCTCATTACTTTTAATCATTAAGTCAGAACTTTTCATCTTTGAGATCTTAGCTCAAGAAAGTCAGTCCTGACTCTCTTGACCAAGTTAGATCCCTTTCCTCTACTCTTCTTTCAGGGAAGTGGTGCATTTGTAGCTATATGCTTTTGTGAATATTGTTCCCCCACTGGGGAGTTCACTCCATGAGGGGCAGGGTCTAGATCATGCTGCCCTATGTTATAGTGGTCGGCACACAGATACTCAGCAAGGATTAGTTGCTGGAATTTTCTTATGATTTGAATTCTTATAATTATTTTTCTTTTGATATCTAACTTTGCTTTTAAGATTGCCTTAAGATTATGCCCTTTTAAGTAAAATTAATTAATATACTCTCTCCTGGATTATAAAGGACAGACTGTTTTTAATAGTGTGTCATGTAGTCTTGAGCTTTTTAAGTATGCTAAGATATGTAAATTGATAACATTTGTAACATTTTTCTTGGGGGAAATGTCTTTGCTCATGTTTGTTTCTGTTTTCGTGTGATTATGAACAATTCAGGCATATACATTTTATATTCTAGAACCAGCCAGTTTTGCTCTTTGGAAGACCTCAGGGAGATGGTGAAATTCGAATAACCACTTTGGACAAGCATACAAAGCAAGAGAGGTGAGAAGAGCAGTGCTTATTTTCAAAATCAGTAATTAGTATTAGAAGATTGAGAAAACCTTAAAACAATTTTTCCAGGATGGAGGAGGAGAAAAGAAGAAAAACAAGGGGACAGAACAACCCATGGTTCCTAAAATTTTTTGATAAAAGTATTACCCTTTCTGTCCTAGAACCTGTCTGTGTCTAAGTTATTAAGAAAAAAATTAAAAATATAAAGGTCAGCTAGGGTAAAAAGAACACATAGAGATGATAATAGAGATGAATAAAGATGAAGTAACAATAAATAACTACCAGAAAAACATAATTAATTATTAGGGTATTCATTCAAAAATAACTCAAAATAACAGAAAATTGCCATAAGAGAAGACAGAGTACAATGAAGTAATATTTTTCTTGAGGGACATTTTTCATATATTTAAGACATAGAGTCCTTAATTATATTTGCAATTGTCCCACTGATGCTTTTGTGGTCCTTTTCTGGACACTTTGGAGAATATAAAGTTAGCCAGCAGGGGGCAGCACCAGCTCTTGCTTCCACCTTGATACCCGGGGAACTGCAGGAGCCACACATCCTTTAAACCACAGACTTTAAAAGTAATCACAGTATGATAGCTTTTTAAAAGTTTCATTGTCATCACCACTGTGTTAATAAATATACATATTAATCACCAAGTGTTTATAAAAATACAAATACTGGTATTGGATGATAGGATTATAATGTTCCCCCCCGCCCCAATTACATTATTTCTAATAAGAAATAAGAGAAATTTTCACATGGAAATTTAACTATAATTTATCTGGTTTACATTTTGCTCATACTCTATCTATTTTTATTTCAGTTAGTCCATTAAATCATGAAGAACAACATAAAGGGTAAAAGCCCGGGGTCTGACATTAGAGCTGGCTGTGAATCTTGCTGTGCACCTTCCTAGTAGTGTGACCTTAAGCAAATTATCTAGCAACTCTAAGCCTCTTTGATCCCCAGTGAAATGATGATACTAATGCCTACCCAGCAGGGGCACTGGGGACTTGAATTGAGTACTATTTGTGAAAGGGGTGAACTCTTCTCAGGGCATTCTGACTGATTGCTAGTACTTTAGCACAGGTTAACTGATACCTTTTTTATTAATAGCTTTTGGAATTTTCAGCTTTTAAATAATAAAAAAAGTAATTGTCCATGACCAAGCTTTGTGGCTTATCTCAATTGGTCCTTTCAAACAACTCTGTAATGTGTATATTATGCTCTTATTATGCTTTTGCTCATTTTTAAAATGAGGGAACTAAAATGCATTTGTGTGATAAAGAGCAGTGCCTGGATACACACTAATTTTATTAAATCACATCTCTCCTTTGTTTCAACATGAAACACCCTGTTATCTAATGAAAAGCAAGAATTGGTTGGTATTACATTTTACCAGGAAAAAGTTAATATATGTACTTCTAAACCATTTAACATCCATCAGCCAGTCTCTCTTTCTCTTTCACAGGCATATCTTCTTATTTGATTTGGCAGTGATTGTATGTAAAAGAAAAGGTGATAACTATGAAATGAAAGAAATAATAGATCTTCAACAGTACAAGATAGCCAACAATCCTACAACTGATAAAGAAAATAAAAAGGTGATGTCTTGGACATTAACAACTATAATTTACTTATAACTTTGATTCAGGAAAAGTATGCTAATACAGTCATCCCTTGATATCCAAGAGCCCTTCCACTCCACTGTGAATATCAAAATTTGTGGGTATTCAAGTTCCTTATATAAAACGACACAGGATTTGCATTTAACCAATACCCATCTTCTTATATACTTTATCCCTAGAGTACTTATAATACTTGCTGTATTGTAATTACTTTTAAATAGTCATTGTGCTGTACTGTGTACTGTGTATACATGTTCAATAGAAATAGAGTTTGAAAAATATTTTCCGTATTTGGTTGGTTGGATCTGGGGATGAGGAAACTGCACATTCAGAGGCCTGACTGTGTGTTAGTGTGAGATGTGGCTTGTGGTCCAGTTGTTTTGTTCCTAGGGATTGATCAGGTATAGGCCTCTGTGAGATGTGATTGGACAGTGATACCACTGATCTGATTATCTCACATGCTGCAAGAGCAAGACAGTACAATATGTGTATTATAGATAGGAAGTTGACAGTAATAATAATCTCAGTTGTTCACAGTTTCTATACTAGTTACGTTATGAGAGGGTATTTGGATGGTTATGGTAATGTTTTAGAGTTTGGAAACATGGTCTCTTTAATAAACAATGCATATTAATCCAGAGGATATTAATTTTTAACAGTGGTCTTATGGATTCTACCTCATCCACATCCAAGGACAAAATGGGTTAGAATTTTATTGCAAAACAAAAGATTTAAAGAAAAAATGGCTGGAGCAGTTTGAAATGGCTTTGTGAGTATTTCTATTTTTGAAATTTCTGTTTTCTACTTGTAAAATCACTTATAAGTAATGAACCATCGATACACTGTAATGCCTCTGAGAGCATGAGCTCTGCTAAGCTCTTGGCTCAGTGACTTCCCCCTCCTGGGAGAGGAGCTTTGGTGAGTTTCTTCGAAAAGAAGAAAGAGGGCGCTCTAGCCTGCTGTTTGGTTTTCTTCTCACAGGAATATGTTAATTCTTTAGCTTCGAGCATCCCTATGCAATTTTAATTATTCTAATGGTAAACTTTTTATGTAATTACTGTTTTTAAATGTATATCTTTAAATTAAATAGAAATATCCTCCCACGTACACACACAGATATTCCTATGAGCACATATCTTATTCCAAATAGAAAGATTGATTTCTTCCCTCTGTTTTAAGCTCACTCATTGTTTGAATACTGGCTAAATTGCAGACGGATTCAATGAATGCTTTAAGGGCTCAATTTCTTTCATTATTCTTTCCCTTTATTAAAGCAAAAGCACAACAAAGAGGTGGAAAATAAATCAGACCTTTGTCAAAAGACATGGCATACAGAGCTGTAATTACCCAAGAACGTGTCACTACAGGTGTTTCTTTTCAGTTTGGATGTTTACAAATTAAAAGTTGTCTAGTGACCCTTATTGTAGAAACATATTGGTCAAGCTGAAGTGAGACTGTTAGTAACGGGTGGGACTAAGGGGAAACACTTGTGGTTTGTTTCATTTGTGTTCTAGCATTATTTACCATCTGTTGAGAAATGCTATCAGGTTTTGTTTGTTTCTGGTTTTTAAGAAGTGCTCATGACAACATAAAATAGAGGTAGGATTAGAATGGTTTATTGTGGTTCTAAAGAAAGGAAAATAAAGATTTTCTTTGGATTATTTTACCTAATAGTTGAGAGACAGGATTATGTAGCTAAAATATTTTAAAGCCTATAGACAATTTTGGGTTCTGCTATAGTCACTGCCATGATCTGACTGCAGGGTCTTAACTAAGTTATTTAGCCTCTGAGAGCCTCAGTCTTCTCATCTGTAAATTAGGAGTAATAATATTTATTTTGAACTCCAAATCATAGGTCCCAGCACAGTGCTAGCCAAATAGCACAGTAGCAGCCATATGGTTCCAGTCAATAGGTAATATTTATTGTTATTGCTGTTAGTAATATTCTTTTATATTTAGGATCCTAGTACACTTATGGGTACTTATAAAACTAGAGAGCATCTTCCAATATGCCAATATAGTTTTAATAATTTATTGTTATTGATTATAGACGTTAAACACAAAAGATGAGTAGTTTTGTGCATTCATGCAGTGCCTAGACTCCAGGAACACATTTGGTTTGGGGCACAAGTGCTGAAGTTGGTGAATTCTGCCAGTCTATGGTGGGCTACATCATATGCCTGGCATGCTTTTTCAGTGAGACATCTGGAGTTGAGCAGTTTGAACTGAAGCAATAGGATGCTGGAGTTAGTGAAAATGCTCAGAGGCAGAGCTGATTGCAACCTTTGCTCTTGTGGGAAGATCTAGGCTAGTATTTTGATAGCTTCTGTTTGGCGATGTAATCTTGAGATGAGTGAAGGAATTTCTGTGGAGGAAGAAAGCTAAATTCCTCATCTCAGACCAGCCAGATTCCTTATACTGTATGGCAGACATATCAGTGACAACTTTTTTCAGTGGTCCTAAATCAAACAGCTATCCCTAATACAAGAGACTTGGTATAAGAAATGCTTGTATCTGTTTCATGTAGGAGTCTGGGATAGGTAGAGGAGAATGGTGAGGTGGCTCTTGGGGATATAATCAGGGATCAGGCTTGTATCTTGTTTTGCCATCAGCATTTGTCTTCTGTCCTCAGGGTTAGTCCCCTTGAAGTCTAAGATAGCTGCTGGAGCTTCAGCTATAAAATTTACATTGAGACAGCAGAAGGTAATCTCCCACGTTTAAGGATCCTTTGCAGAAATACCACATATTTCTGTTACATAATACTGGCCAGAATTTAGTTATGTAGCCACACCTGACAAGGGAGGCTGGGAATTATGATCTTTATTCCAGATAGGATTGTGCCTGCCCAGGAACTGAGCTTCTCTTGCCATGGAAGAAGGACGAAAGGGTCTATGCAGGCAATTAGAGGATCCTACTTTGAAGATATATGCATGCCAGAGTGGGATGGGTTCAAATTGTTCCCTCACAATCAAAATGGCTGCAGCATACAGGGAAACTGGAATTCTTAATTTTCCATTTTCCAAGCACCTCAACAATATGATAAAATGTCAGCAGAAGTCAGTTTTGCATGTTAGAGTTCCATTGATTGTCCAAGCAGTTAGTGACAAGGTCATATCTGAAAGCCCTGATAGTGTCTGCTTCCAGCTTTCTAACATAGCTCTTGCCTGTCTTGTACTCAGGAAAATAGAAAAATCTAGGTAATCCCTGATTCTTACAGTTTTGCTTGTGGTTCAAATCTTGCTGTTTTATTCATTATCTAACGTTCTAGTACTCTTTATTTTATAAATCATGAAAAATAAAAGAAAGTTAAGAAATCCTGTAGCATTCAGGACAATACAGGAAAAACAGCAAGCCTGTGTATCTCCTCAGATCTTCTTCCCAGTGTCCTCATGTCTTTCTAGAACAATCTGAACTGTTGCTTTAAGGAACTCTGAGAAGGAAAGGGAATGTGGTAGGAGGAGGGTGCCTAATCAAGGGAGGGAGTATTTTTAAGACTGATGAAATGTTTGCTTGCTCTGTTTACAGAAGATAGCAATTCTGTTTATAGGATGATTGGCTCATTTTTATTTTAAAAAATTGCAAATTACTTTGAAGGCACTTAAAATACTGCTCTTCATTTAGAACATTAAACAGAAAGCCCATAGAAAAGCATGAATACCAATAAACAATAAAGGATTCAGTAGACACAAATCACCTTCCCAGAGGTGACCTAAATCTTAGCCTCTGTCTTTCCCAGGTGCACCCCCACTCTTGCTCAGCAGCCGCGTTCTTGACCTTCTTTGGACACAACCACTTCCAGGATTTAAAATATGCAGTGAACTACAGTAGAACTTGGCAATCTCCTAGGAAGGGCTGAACAAAGAGAAAAGCTGCAGTGACCCACTTGGACAGGGCAGGAGGAAGGATTTCTTTCCTCCTGTGAGAAATGATAGCAGGACTGATTGCTCATGAGATTGTTGGAACAATTGTGCAGCCAAGAGATATTCAAGAACTGTATTTCTGGGGACCCCACTCTGAAGAATAATTTAAATCTTTAGGAGGTTGATTGACATGCACTTCTTGTTTTTATTCATTCCAAAGAGCTTTTTGTCACCAACTATCTCTTATAATTCTGTTTAGTCATCTGTGAAATAGGCTGGAAAAATATTTTGGTTGAGTTTTCATGATGATGTTGGAAAATAGGGCAATGTTCAAAATTTTGTTAGGAAGCTGTAGATCTGTTTTCTTCAGATCCCTTATACTATTGTGTTTTTATGAATTCTCCTGTTAGATTTAAATTAATAAACTTTATATCCATTTTATAGCTCAAGAAACTAGTAACCACAGGAGTACTTCAAATTTGTAGAAGGTCGATGCCATGTTGTTTACATTAGAGTTTGGGATCCGAGTTCATAGGATTTGTTTTGTTTTGTTTTTATCCCCAAGGATACTAAAATAAGCAATTGGCTCAGATCTTGTTATCTAAAATGAAGTCAGGGTTGTTTTGTTTTGTGTCATTTTTGTTTTCACTGTGACCAGGACATCAGCATCAGAGATTTTTTCAATGTCCCAGGAATACAGTCAAAACTGGGTGAAACATGAAATAAAGAAGTGGAATAATAGGACAAGAAGGATTTTTAAAAAGCATTGGAAAAAGAAAGAAAACGTAAAATAGGAGAGGGAAAGTAAGTCATCATGTATAATAGGAAGTGGTGGATTCAAAACTAGCCTCTGTAGCATTTATTGCAGGGAAATGAAAAGGTCCTTTTACCTGGAATTTCTTCTGACCAACCTGCCCCAATTCGTGCAGTTTAGCAATTCACACTTGCTCCCCTGGATGCATGTGCTGTCATTGCTGCCATTATCTCAATGTCCTGACTGTCCTCTGTGCCAGGCACAGCGCTATGGGGATTGCCTAAGGAGAAATAGCACCAAAGGGCCCCCATGTCTCCTGGAATATTAGCCTAGCATATCATTTACTAAACACCAAGACTAGTGAGATGGAGAGTGCAGAACTGTGGAGGTGCTCTGGGATCAGGTTTTACTGTCATCTTAGTCATCCAAGGGACAGCCCCTGAGCTCTCTGTTCCCTAAGACAATCTCCTGAAAGGGAGCTGCCAGGAGAGAATGGGGCACAGCAAGAATCCAGCCATTAAGCTCCACAAATCACACTTAATCTGAGGCAGTGTTGCTTTCTAATTTATTCCATCTACTTTCAGAAGGAATTTGAAGTCACTTAACAATAAAAGAGCCCACATGCCACAGAATGAAAAAGGAAAATTTAAATAATCAGAGGTTAAATAAAATGGTGTTTCCAAGCATTTCTTTCAAACCCAGGGAAGGACACTTTTCTTGGAATTTACTTTCTGTAGTTTGTATGATAAAAACAGTAAGCGTGCTTTTTTTTTTTCACATTTCAAATATAAAAATGTGTTTCATCAAACATAATGTGTTTTAATCTAAAGACATTGCTCAAATATTCTAAATACCAGAGAGACAATTACCACAGGAAATTTTGTTCATTCTTCAAATATTTATTGAGTACTTCCTTGTTGCTAAACACCACTGGAAGCTCTGGGCATGTAACAATGAGGGAGCTATTGCAATTAAGTATAATTTTTTTTTTTCATTTCCAAACATAATGTTCAGTTAACATATAATGGATTCAATTTCAAGACTGAACGCTCAATATTTCTACCCAAATCATCTCTTTCTCCAACCCAATTTACTCAAGTATCAATAGCTGGAGTTCCAAGAACTGCCCTTGACGCAGCCCTCTGCCTCCACATGTAATCAATCTTTCACCAATTTCCGCAGATTAAATCCAACACTTGCCTGTACACTCCACTGCCACTCATCCAGGTTTAAACCTGCTATATCCCCACTTGGCTTCTTCATTTCCTGCCTCTCCTATCCTGTTCATCCTTCACTAAGTGCCCCGGTAATCTGATCCTCTTTTGCCCCACTTTCAAACCCCTTGTTAGTGATTGATTGTATTTGGACTAATATTAGAATTTTTACCAGGACCAGAGAAGGCTCTGTATCGTTTATATCCTGCTTATCTTTCCAGCCACATCTCCCATCAGTTTTCTCCATGTTCATTTTCTCTGGTTAGATTGTGTATTTCAGTTCCTGGAGAATGCACAGATCTCAGGCATTCATGCCGAAGCTTTGCTGTCTGGCATAGTCTATCTGTCTGCTTGTTGGAGAGAGTTCTAGATCCTTCAGATCTTGACTTTAAAGACTTCTATGAGAGAGCCTTTCTGGATGTCTATGCTAAATGAGTAATTCCACCTCCACAGTATTCTCTCACAATTTAACTATATCACCAGGCAAAAGCTATCCAAGTGTAATGTTTACAGCATTCCCTCTATCCAACAGTCCCCCTGCCTGGTAAAGAGAATCTGTACTAGTCTGCTCAGTTTTGCTTTCTTCTTCTAAAGGGTCAGGATTTTTTTTTTTCTCTATTAAGATAGATGCCAAACCGAACTACATGCTTACAGATGGGAGAAAGAGGGGAAGGAAAACAATAACAAAAACTCATAGGTCTGGGAATACCGAGTTCTGGGGGTACTCTGAAACACTATAGGGTCTGGTGATTTGGGAAGGGGAAAAGGGCCTTTGCAGATACATGTATATGGACTCTGAATCATAGTCCCTTTTATGCTCCTTGAAATGCTAAGTAAACAGATTATTTTGGGTTGTTTGGGTTGCTGTATGTGTACCTTCAGTGTTCCAAGGCTGGAAATTGCCTAGGCCCTTGAGTTGGTGGTATCACCATCTGATCTATCTATTAATGTAATGTCTGCTTCTTCCACTGGACTATGAACATCATGGGGACTTTGTGGGCTTCATTCACCTGCATGATTTGTTCTAGCACAGCAGCTGGCATCTAGTAGGCAATCATATGTTAATTATAAATTTGAAATTTTAATCTTTTTCTTACAACCAAAATCAAAAAGGAAACAAAGACTTGATGGGTTATGGAATGCTTGTTGTCTGAGAAAATACCAAATAGCTCTTGGTAGAGAGTTTCTAATATAGGAAGGTATAGAGTGTGAATCTTTAAGTAAGAGACATTTAAATACATGTTCTGCCCTAGCAGCGGTAGAGTTTTTGTAATTTGTGAAGTTGATGTCATGTTGTTTCTTTCTTATATTAACCTTCAAATATGAAATTACAAATTTTCTAAGGCATTTTTCTCTGCATCTGACCTGATGTGACTTTCTGGCAGTCGTGTGCCTGATGTGCCTTTCTGACTTGCTGCTTGGATAAAACTTCTAGAACCAAAATGGATGGGTAATTTTCACATTATCTAGACCATCTTTCAAGTGGCCTTTATTTCATCCTTATGTGTGTTGAAAACTGCAGAAATTATATGTAACTCATGCTACTTTGTCCCTGGGATATTTAGATAGAGGTTGGCCCAAATTCTATTCTGAGGTCTGATGTGCTCAGGGCCAGCCAACTTCTTCACATCTCTTTCTCTGTCCATATTCCTGATTCCTTGTGGCTTCCTTGTTTTTGTTCCCTCTCCATTATTCACCCCAAACCCAGTCACAGCCTAAACTTTGTTGTGTTGACAGGTATCAGGAGAAGACTCTTGTCCAGCACCTGTTCCTTCTGCCATTCCTCCAGTTTCCTCAACACCCTGAGTAGCACCTGTGGTGTAACTACTTTAAGCTGCTCACTGCAGTGGACCAGGATTCCTGGCCACAGGACTCCTGACCTCAGCACTTCTATGATGAGACACTAGCCAGGCTTGGCCGCACAGAGCACTCCCCCCACCCTCCCGGGGATTTAGAGGACTAAGGCTGTTGCTGTCATATTACACTTGAATTCCAGAGGGAGCTCTCTGGGAGTATCTCAGAGAAGAGGGCCTTGTGATTGATTGATAAAAGACCCATGTTTGTAATGTCAAATGTTCAGTAGCAGATTTGACATTCCACTGTGAAAATGTAAAAGATTGATTTGGTTACATTTTTTCTTAGATCCAGTCACCTCCGACACCTATGTGAAGCTAAGTCAGAGACTTCATAGCATGCCCAGAAGACAGCAACTACTATTACTTTTCTTTCTACTCCTCTCTAAGCCCCCCGCCCCCACCTCCTCTTTTCTTCAGTAGAAGGTGTGGTCTGTTTGGATCTTCTCAGATGTATAAATAAGTACTCATCAAAACAACAGATTTAATCTCTTAGAGAAGGGGCTAGTAAACACTTTATGTAAGGGGCCACAGAAAAAATGTATTTTATGTTTTGTGGGCCATGAGGTTTCTTCAGAACTATGACTTATTTCTGTCATTAATAAATACTAACATCAGCTACAGAAAATACAAGACTGAATAAGAGAGGTGTGTTCATATAAAGGTGGTGGTCTGTATTTTTTCTCATGAGCTATAGTTAGTAACCCTTGTCTCAGAGCACAGACAAAATGATCTAGGGCTTCATAATGGAGTGAGTATGTGTTACCAGTAACTGTAACGAACCACACCCGTGCCTTTTGTTTGTTTGTTTGTTTGTAGCACTGATTTCTGTTTAGGCCATTATGATGGTTTAGCTCCAAAATGCTCTTACCAAAACAAAAACAAACCTGGATGAATTATCTATAGTTGGCATTATTGTTTACTGTCCATTTGAATATCAAAAATGTCTGCTCCAAGAGCAGAGTGCTCCTATTTAGGTGTCCCATTTCATTAGGTTTTGTGAGTCTTTTGTTGGAAAGGACAGTGAGTCTCAGAGAATCCAAGCTCTACTCAGGAGTCAACCACCTCAACAAGAAAGTTTCTAATCAGCGATGCTCTTTGTGCTCTTGAAACCTTTTTTCCCAGTGCAAGTGCTGTTAGTGCCTGTTGTTTATTCTGGGGTCCTCCTCTGGGGCCACCCAGAGGAAGAGGATGGTGTTGAGTTGGCTGGAGAGTGAGCTCTCCTGGGTGGTCCACTGGTGACATTTTGACTGTGGTGGCATGTGTTTTGTTATCTTCTGGGGTGTCCAAAGCCTGTCAGTGCCTGTTTGGAAATTGGTACTCTTCCTCATATAATAGCCATGCACAAACCATCTCTGAATTTTTCTACCCATATTTATATTTGTTATTTTGGAGAAATTATTTTCTCTAAAAAATGCCTTTCATTCTTTTTCCCTAAAAGGCTTTCACAACCAGTTTTTAATAAGAGGAATTTGTTTACGGGTGTGGAATTCATGCTGCTGTGGTCCGCTGCCCCTGGGCTGTGCCGAGTCTCCCTGAGCTGACCTATTCCCATTAATCTCCCAAGTTGAAGCCAGCTCAACTCTCCCTGAATCTAATGTATTGTCTATAACCTTTCAAAATTGGCAGTTAAGTCAGTATAGGGAACTATACTGGCAGCAATAAAAGGAAGCAGGACACGGGACAGTGCTCAGAAAAATCAGAGCTGTCATAAAATGGAGTCTTTCAGTAGCTTGCTTGATCCAGAAACATGCGAAAGCATTTCATGCGTGACAAAGCATTAGTAAATATTAAATACATTCTCGTTCTGTTATTGCCTAGTGGGGATCAACCTCTCTCCTTTTCTCTGGTTGTATTTAATACTTATTTGACACTTTTCTGGCATTCCTGCACATGCTCATGAGGAGGGAGGAGTCGCAGGCAGGAGGAAGAGCAAGGATAGATAGCAAATTTTCCATCAAAAACAAATAAGCATTACCCTTTTAGAACTAATGGCAAATCAAATTATTAAGCTGAATAATTGTTGGTTTCCCTGAGCCTTTATAACAGTCTTTGATCTGTTGATTGTTTTTTTCTTCTTTTTAAATGAACAATAAAAGCACATTCAGGAGAGTCTAACCTGGCAGCTGTCTCCAGCTGG
Organism: Geosciurus inauris; assembly: GCA_004024805.1. NCBI lineage: Eukaryota > Metazoa > Chordata > Mammalia > Rodentia > Sciuridae > Geosciurus > Geosciurus inauris. Next base: position 11,572 of record PVHX01011158.1, on the reverse strand, counting down.
TCTGGATAGTATGGAGATTAACACAGAGTGTTTGTTTTGGAATTGTTGTACTGAGTCAACTTCATGTCTGGTTGCCTCTAAGAAAATGACATAATCTTTACTACAATGAATTCTGTGATATTAAGCAAGCTTTAACCCATAAGTCTAAACCTAATAATGTTACATGTACTAATTTTGTGATATTTCTTGATGAGAAATTATTAGCTCATAGGAATGACCACTTTGAGCAACACAACAAAAAGTAAGCTGCATTTGGAAATTGGCGATACTTATAGTGGAAACAAGGGAGAAGCTTTGTTTTTCCTCTTCATGGAGCAGCAGGCAAGGGCAGTCTAGTTGCACAGATTAGAGTCTGGTTTGAAACAATTTTTGAAGAAGACTGTTGTACCTGGGAATTCATTCATTTGGTCATGTAATTATTGAGCATCTCATACACACCCAGAAGAATGTTCATAAGAAAAGTTATCTTCTCTCATGGAATTTAAATTGTAATGAGGCCTATATTTTCATGGCAGCATTATAATAATGCAAAGCAGTGATAAATTGCTAAGTTCGTGAAATGGTTTGTACTACACGTTATTTTGATTTGAGGAGAACAGAATTGGAAATTTCAACATAGAAATGTTCTATGCATGTAATACTGGTAGAAAAATTTTCAGAATTATTGCCCCCCTGGAGATTCTAAGAAAGGCATTTGCAGTTGAGGATTTTTCTTCCTATTTTAAATAAAAAGTTGTAAGTTGTACTTCTTGCCAAGTACAGCCTGTGCTTGAATGCTTCTTGTGACAAGGACCTCACTGCCTCTGGAGGTGTTTGTTCTATCCTTGGTTAGTTCTCTCTGTAGGAAACTTTTCTTTATAATGAGCTGAAGCCTGTCTATTCAAGTATAATTTCTAATGTCACTTCTTGGGTCTAAATAGAACATGTCTAAACTCTTTCCCCTTTAGATATTTGAAGATAGCTATTTCTCTAGGTCCATGCTTAAAACATATTTTTTCTTATACTGAAAAGGAACTTAATTTAAAAAGCTTCTTTCATTAACTAGTTTAATTGAATGCTAATTAGGTTCAGGTAAAGGTGTGGATAAATTAAATGATTAATTTCCATCCAATATTATGGGAAGGATAGTGCAGATGCTAAGATGTTCTCACAAAAATATTAAACTTTGTGTTTTTGATGTACTAGAAGTAAATTTGGGGGTTTATGATTGAATTACGCATAGCATTTTAATATCTTACATACCTTTAGGAAGATTTCAGATTTTAATTCCTTCATGAATTAGGAGTATTTAGACTCTAGCAGCATATAGCAATAATTCCTTATCATTATATTGTGCTTTACAGTTATCAAGTGGCAGAGGCTGAGCTTGAATCTCCATCTAGGGTTTTTCCCCTCACACCACATTGTCTCATTTAGAGCAAGGATACCTACTATTGTTCTCCAAAGGTGAAAGTTACCTTCAGTTTGCTTTATAAGCAAGAGATATTCCTGTGTAGTATATTCATATACTAGGTAATAAATATGATTTATAATTTAAATATTTCCACTGATGCTCTTTGGTAAGAATCTGATATTTTTACAAAATCCAATAATAAGTAACATTGCGCATATTATCAACAATTTGTAAGGCTAATTTTAGCTTCAAAGAATTCTTTAGAGCAAGGTAAATTAAATTTTAATTTATAAGTTAATTTATATCATGAATTTTGGTCACTGTGTCTTAACACAGAACTGAGCCTATTGTGAATTATAAATAGTTTTTATTTGGTTTGGTAGAGCTTTTATTCTTCTAGCTATTTAGATAATGAGCTTTTAGTCTCAGAGTTCAAATTCTCTTTCTAGAAGTAGAGGAATTGGGGAAGAAAAATCTTCTGGTCTGAGACTAAGCCCTGGCAAGTTATCAGGGTGGATTAAGATGAGTCCTAAATAAATGTGTGTTTGTTTTTTATGAAATACTTAGGTAACATTGGATGATTACTACAGAAGTTATTGAAGGTAGGAACACAGTGTGAAAAGCTGCCATCCTTCTGCAGGATAAACGGGGGACTGAGCATTGAGTAGCTTCTTCCTGGTGAGAGGCAGATCTGAAGTAGTTATATGAACCATGCGTCTGACCTGTTTGTCATGTATGAGAATAGTAAACAACTTCTCGAAGAAAATACTGAAGTTTGGGGCCTCAGATGAACTGCCTGAAAAGTGGTTAGAATATTCCACTTATCAGTGGACTCTGATTATTTATATTTACCTACACCGTTTCTGATACACAAAGCAGCCAACTATTTGCATAAATGAAGGTAACTTCCAAAATCACAAATGCCCTAAATTAATGGGCCATATAAATAAAACTTTTCATTAAAAATAATACTACCTTATTTTATAAAGTTTATGATAATAAACAAGAAACTTTTCTATTTTTCTTCCCACCTTTCCTTGCATGAGTTTTGTGACAGCATTAATATTTGCTTACATTAGCATTTGCTTGCATTAACATTATACTCATAGCATAGTGCTTCGCAGAATCCATGATGGGGGCAGTTTATCTGTTTTCACAATAAGAAAACCAACGGCCAGGAGTGTAAGAAACCAAGCTGAGGCTGTAGCTCAATGATAGAGCCCTTGCCTAGCATATATAAGGAATTGGGTTTGATCCTCAACACCTCACAAAAAATAAATAAAATAAAGGTATGGTGTTCATTCACAACTAAAAATACTTAACAACAACATAAAAAAAGAAGTGGTTTAAGAAGCCTGCCTGAGCCATGGGTCATCCTGGCAGAGTCTGCTGTGATGCACATGCTTTCCCCATTCCTTTCTCCAAATAATTTCTTGCCCAAATGATTGTTAAGGAATAAAACCAATGTCTTATTAAACTTAGGTTTTCTATTTCCTAATGCCAAACTGCAGACTTGCTATAGTTTTGTTTCCTCTTTCTTGGGTAGTAAGTCCATCATCCAGCTACAAAATTCTCTCATCTGTTATTGTACACCAAATTTGCTTTATGTGGTCTTTGACAAATGACTTGTTGATCAGAATCAACTTAAGGATCTGTTCTCTGATAGTGCATTAATAATATATATGCATTAAAGCTTCATCCCAGAGAATATTTGAGCTTTGACATATTGAACACTGGCATTTTAAATTAAAGTTGTTGCTGTCAGTGCATTTTAAAAACTGGATGGCTTGGAAATAGTGTTTCATACATAACAAAATAGACCTGAGGTCATGTGTAGTTTACTAAGACAAAAGTATGCCTGGGCTGTTTAATTGTGGTAGAGGTTTAAATGGGGTTTTCCAATTATCATGACCTAGACATCTCTCAGACTGAGAAAAAAATTGAACTGTTTTGCAGGGCTTTCATTTACTAGAAGAAACACCATAGAGCAACTTAATGCATTTTCTACATTTCACAAGCCTGAAAAAACGCATTAGAAATTATTCTGAATCCTTCAAGATAGGAGAATATCAAGATTTCAGTGATGCTTGGTGACAGTTGTGACTCTGTGGTTGAGTGCTGAACTTACTTTGTTGCTTCTTATTTTGCAGACACTTGTGTATCTGGTTATATTAGCTAAGCATTATTTTTCTTTGTGGCACTATACTTGTGCAAGTTGGTAAGAAGTCTGTGTTAAGTCTTCTCCCAGTGTAACTCATTTGGGGACACTCGCACACTTGTACACATTTTTGTACAATACATGCACAAGAGACTCTCATGAAGGGTCTTTTTAGGGCTGTGTAATAAAAATAGTCCTAGATTTGGAACCACATGAACAATACCTCCTGCCTTAGCCATTTTATAGGTAGATCAGCTAACAGATCACTTTTCCCTCAAATGCCTGCACACTGGATGATCTCACAGGCTGTATCTAGGCTAACTCAGGATAGCTCCATTTACATGAGAACTTGCCCAAAGACACAGGAGTGGCAAGTGGTGGAACCCATACTAGATCCAGGTCCTCTAATTGTAGTGATACCTCTTCTCTCAAGGCAGATCTTGTTTAGTGTGCACCTTTTCCTTAAAACAAAGGTCTACCTCTTTCCCCTACATCCCTATCATACAAAGGTACCAATCTCTGTCCCAAGACCAGTGGATATGGGGTAGAGGAGTCAAAGTCAACCAGCCTTCAGTAGGTATTAGCAACGAAACCTGTTGCCCTGCCATGTGGTTGACATTAACAGACTGCTTGCTGTTGACATAGCAGACTTACTTTCAGAAGGGCATTCCTGACTCCTGAAGACTTGACACTAGCATGAAACAGTCTAATTGCAGAACACAGGGAAATCCAAAGTGAATTCGAACTTTAATTAAATTTCTTGCGTGTTTTAATTGTTTAATGTGTCACACAGTCCAGCTTGCCATTCCATATTCAATTATAGCAGAGCTCCCTTTCAATTGAGATTGTTTGGAGGCTCAAAACAGACTGTAAAAGGCTATTGATGTTTTAAGAGAATTCTTAGTTTTATAAAATTTCAACATAAGAGATTGAGTGTTTTAGTATTAGGTTTGTATTGACTCTTGATATTGATATAAGTCTAAATGTGCAAAGCCCACAAAGGCTAAATCCCATGGGCTTATGTTTAATTTAAAATATGGCTAGCTGGCCATTTTGAATATAATGGATAGGTCAACAATCTGAATATATGACTGGTTGGGGAAATAATCAAATATTAATTTAAGTATTTGTTAGTAGACTATTTGCAATTGGTTTTTAAATTCATTTGGAAAGTGAGAATTCACATTAATCTAAAATGGCTAGTAAACCTGATTTCATAAAGGTGTTTGGAGGTTAAATGCCTAATAATTAATTTATGCATATGTAATATTTTCAATAATTTGGAGGAAAGGTAAGACAGCTGAGAATAATGCTAATGATGAATAGTAATGAAGGCTTAAAAGATTCTAAGATTTAATTATGGAGATCATATTCATTATCCTAAAAACAGAATGGGAAACTGGACAGAAAAGACATTTCCATGACATTCAAAGACAGCTGGACAAGGAGATAAAAGGTAAAGATAGACCCAAATCCTACCACTGACAGCCACAGGACCAAGCAAGCCTACCTTTCTCTCTGAAAGATGATTTATCCATTAGTTAAAGAGAGCATTTATACTTATTTGTGATCAATTTTTCTCCTGCATGACAAAAGAAAGTGGGGGAAATGTAAAAGTTAATTGTGATACAAAAATAGTAGTGTAATCTAATATTTTTTATTTCTCCCCAATAGGATGGGATTCTTATCTTGGTTCTATTCTCTTTTGGTTCTGTTTAGCCATTCTGTAAGCCACCAGGAAAATTCAGAGCAGGCTTTAGTTCATCTGCAGAAATATGAGTGATAAAATAAGAGAAAGTTTCATCAGTTCAATTATAAATGAAAGTATTGCTTACATTCAAAATCTTAAAAGAGGAAATAAGACTGACAGTTTGTGCTGATTCACTAGGATACATTGTCTTGCAAAACTGAAGAAATTAACTGTGAACCCTGATCAAAAAGTACAGCTAGTGTGTGTGATCCAGGGAACTTGATCACTAGTTTTTAGTGAGGAAAGCTTTTCAATATTAAAAGCACAAGAAGCCAGAGCATTATTATGTAGAGGACCAATTGATTAATTTAACCAATGTTTCAAAGATAGTTCTGAGACCTATCTGGGAAAACTGAGATGAGCCTGTTAGCCATTAGTGGTCAGCACAGCTTTCTAAGAAGTGTTCCCAGAGCACTTGCCACAGGAGCAGGGTCCCTTCTGCGGGAGTTCTTGTTGGCTATGTGAGGATCAGACCTAAGTATGGTTTAATAAAATTCTGCTTTGGAGTGATTTGTTTGTCTTCTATGAGCAATTTCTTTTATTCCTTTATTTCTTCTTCCTCTCTTTTTGATTGATTGATTTATCTGTTTGTGCCCTCTTCTAGCACTTTCTCCCTTCTGAACCAAAAGTGCTTTGCAAATATCACACTGTGATTCTAAAAAAAATCATTGATTTTTTCCCCCCACATCCCTGAAGGTAAGCTGTTACACATCATCATTTATTTCTGAGATAGGGATATTGATAGCATAATATTAAATTCTTTCATTAGAGATTTTTTTTGTCTAGCAATAACCTAAATTCAAAATAGTTTTATGTTTGCCTTCGTCTACCAAAATTGGCATTTATCAGTACATACTTCCTAGGACTGTGTGGTTACCTTGTTTTTATCAGAAACAAGAATAGCATGTCAATAAAAATTTTTCATTGGCTTAAAATTTCCTCTGTGGCTGCCAAATAGTTGCCCAGGACACCCCAGACATGGGACCCTGACCAGCTATTGACGAGTATCCAGCTTGACCAGCTTTCTAAAAGTGTAGTCTGAAGTCAGACGCCCCTGAGGGCCATGGGGGCCAACATAGTTACCTCCGCCTTTCCCACTTCAGGCCACTGACTTCTATTTGCCCTTCACCATCTTCAAGGGAAGCTCAGATAGGGATCAGCAATCCTTTGATTCAAAGGACCTTTCAAGAGGTGAAGTCCCAGCCTGTGATGATACTACTCATGGAGAAACAATCAGGAGAAACACTGTGGGGAAAGTCTTCATAAGCCACTCTTAGCCTTTTAACCATGTCCCTGCTGCCAGAGGAGCCCCTGTAAGCGCTGACTGGCTCACCACTACAAGAGTCCCGCTCCCAACTGCTTGTCTCTGAACTGGGGCGCCTTACTCATTGGCTTTGACCTGTGTTTCTGAATCCTTTCCTCACCACTGTCTTTGTTTAGATCTTTGTTTAGATCTTCCACCCAGCCCACTGAGGTCATCTCTGAAGATGTCTGCCTGTCTCAATTGTCACCCCCTACTCCCACAACGTGGCTCCCAGAGTTTTCAGTTAACATGCAAATATTTTGGTTATAGGTGTGCAGTCCTTGAGTGGTCATTCATTGCCCGCAGAACAAGATCAGATTCCTAGAGTATGCGCAGATGATATCTACAGCCTTGTCTCTGCTGGCATTAGCCTATTTCTCACAATATTCAGTGCTGCAAATAGACTGAACTTCTGGGCCTTTAAAACATTCCAGGATCCTTTATACTTCTAGGCCTCTGACCATAGTGGTTTTTCTAGCTTAAGGTCTATACTTTCCTGAGGTCTGCTAGGGAACACCTATTTATCTTTCAAGACTCAGACTTAGGGTACTGCTCTATCTCTTTTCATGCAATACCTCCATCCTATGCTAATTTCTTCCTTCTTCTCTATCATCTTACACCTTTGTGGATCACTTTATTATATTTATTCTTTTCATGTCTCCATCTGTATCCTAGACTAAAAGGATCTTAAGGCCAGGGACTATAATTTTTTTTGTCCTAGCACAGTGCTTGGTATACACTAGATATTTAATTACTAATTATTGAATTAAAAGGTTTCTGAAAAGATTTGTGAAGCAACTGAGATCTAATAAAAGATTGAATACTGTTCTTAGATTTTTGAGGTGGGGGTACTTGGGATTGAACTGACTGGACTACATTCCCAGACCATTTTATTTTATTTTTTATTTTGAGACAGGGTCTTGCTAAGTTGCCCAGGCTGGCCTTGAACTTTCAATATTTTCAATCCTCCTGTCTCAGCCTCCCAAGTTGCTGGGATTACAGAAGTGTGCCACCACACCTGACAAATTTTAGATTTCAAGTGCCACATAACTTCAGAGAGAGGATAGATTGTTATGAGAAAGTTCTCAAAGATAAGATAGGAACCTAAATTACAGAGATGGGTGGGTTTTTTTTTTTTTATACCCCATCATTTTCGTTATACATGACAGTAGAATCCATTTTGACATAATTATAAAAGCATGGAATATATCTTGTTCTAGTTCAGACCCCACTGCATCTCCTTCCCCATCCCTCCTCTCATCCCCTATTCTATTCCCTCTATTGGTCTTTCTACCATTTACCCATAGTGGTTTTTTAAATTAATTTCTTTTGGATGTACACAATGATGAGATTGACTGTGGTGTCTTCATATATGTACATAGGAAAGTTGTGTCAAATTCATTCCACTGTTTCCTTTCTCCATCTGCTCCCCATCCCCTTCATTCACCTTTGTCTACTCTTTTGAATTTCTATTCTCTGCCAACCCTTCCTCCCTTATTGTGGGTTAGCTTCCACATATCAAAGAAAGCATTCGACCTGTGTTTTTGGGGAGGGACTGGCTTATTTTAGTTAGCATGATAGTTTCCAGATCCATCCATTTACTGGCAGATGTCATAAAGTCATTCTTCCTGGTGGCTGAGTAATATTCCATTGTGCGTATATACCACATTTTCCTCATCCATTCATCTGTTGAAGGGCACCTAGGTTGGTTCCATAGCTTAGCTATTGTGAATTGAGCTGCTATAAACATTGATGTGGCTGTGTCATTGTAGTATGCTGATTTAAAATCCTTTGGATATATACTGAGGAGTGGGATAACTGGGTCAAATGGTGGTTCCAATCCTAGTCTTTTGAGGAATCTACATACTACTTTCCAGAGTGGTTGCACCAATTTGCAGTCCCACCAATAATGTGGGTGTATCCTTTTCCCTACATCCTCACTAACATTTACTGTTGCTTATATTCTTGATAACTGTCATTCTAACTGGAGTGAGATGAAATCTCAGTGTAGTTTTAATTTGCATTTCTCTATTTGCTAGAGATATTGAACATTTTTTCATATATTTGTTGACTGTTCATATTTTTTCTGTTGAGAAGTGTTCAGTTCCTTTGCCCATTTATTGATTAAGTTATTTTTTTTGTGGTGTTAAGATTCTTGAGTTCTTTATACAACCTGGATATTAACGCCCTATCTGAGGAGCGGTGGCAAAGATATTCTCCCATTCTGTAAGCTCCCTCATCAAGTTTTTGATTATTTCCTTTGCTGTGAATAAGCTTTTTAGTTTGATGCCATTTCATTTATTGAATTTTTGGCAGGGGCTTACTGGGGATTGAACTCAGGGGCACTTGACCACTGAGCCACATCCCTAGCCCTATTTAATATTTTATTTAGACACAGGATCTCACTGAGTTGCTTAGCACCTTGTTTCTGAGGCTGGCTTTGAACTCACAATCTTCCTGAGCCTCTGGGATTACAGGTGTGCACCACCACATCTGGCTCATTTGATTTTATTTATTTATTTATTCATTCATTTATTTATTTATTTAAAATATTTTGTTTTGTTGTAGATGAACACAATATCTTTATTTATTTTATGTGGTGCTGAGGATCGAACCCAGTCCCCCACGCATGCAAGGCAAGCCACAGCCTCAGCCCCTATTTTTATTTTTTTTTATATTTAATTTATTTATTCCATTTAGGCTTACATGATAACAGAGTGCAATTTGATTCATTGTACATAGATAGAGGATAATGTATCAATTCTCTAGTTGTAAGTTGTATAGAATCACAACATATATGCAGTCATACATAAAGTTAGGGCTATGATGACCCCATACCCCCTCCCCCCTTACACCCCTGTGAACAGAGTTCCACCATTGTTCCCATGCCCTTCCCCACATTATGGATCAGCATCCACTTATCAACGAGTACATTCAGCATTTGGTTTTCTGAGATTGGCTTACTTCACTTAGCATGATATTCTCCAACTCCATCCATTTACCTACAAATGCCATAATTTTATTCTCTCTTATTGCTGAGTAATATTCCATTGTGTATATATACCACAGTTTCTTTATCCAGTCATCTATTGAAGGGCTTCTAGGTTGGTTCCACAGTTTAGCTATTGTGAATTGAGCTGCTATAAACATTGAAGTGGCTGCATCACTGTAGTATGCTGTTTTTAAGTCTTCTGGGTATAGACCGAGGAGTGGGATAGCGGGTTCAAATGGTGGTTCCATACTAAGTTTTCTAAGGAATCTCCATACTGCTTTCCAGATTGGTTGTACCAATTTGCAGGTCCACCAGCAATGTATGAGCGTGCCTTTTTCCCCCACAACCTTGCCAACTCTTGTTGTTGTTTGTATTCTTGATAATTGCCATTCTGACTGGCATGAGATGAAATCTTAGGGTAGTTTTGATTTGCATTTCTCTGATTGCTAGAGATGTTGAACATTTTTTCATATGTCTGTTGATGGATTGTATATCTTCTTCTGTGAAGTTTGTGTTCAGCTCTTTGACCCATTTATTGATTGGGTTGTTAGTTTTTTTGGTGTTAAGCTTTTTGAGTTCTTTATATATCCTGGAGATGAGTGTTCTATCGGATGTGTGTGTGGCAAAGGTTTGTTCCCAGAATATTGGCTCTCTGTTCACTTCATTGATTATTTCTTTTGCTGAGAAGAAGCTTTTTAGTTTGAATCCATCCCATTTGTTGATTCTTGATTTTACTTCTTGTGCTATAGGAGTCTTGTTAAGGAAGTATGGTCCTAATCCAACATGATGAAGATTTGGCTGGCCCATTTATTGATTTTTTAATTTTACTTCTTGCACTTTAGGAGTCTTGTCGAGGAAGTTAGTCCCTGAGCTTATATGTTAGAATTTGGGGCCTGCATTTTCTTCTATTAGGTAAAGCGTTTCTGGTCTAATACTTACCTTTTTGATCTACTTTTAGTTGAGTTTTGTGCAAGGTAAGAAAGAGGTATTAAATTTCATTATACTACATATGTATCTCCAGTTTTCCCAGCACCATTTGTTGAAGAGGTTTCTTTTCACCAATGTATGTTTTTGACACCTGTGTCAAGTATGAGATAATTGTATTTATGTGGGTTTGTCTCTGTGTCTTCTATTCTGAACCATTGGTCTTCATGCCTGTTTTGGTACCAATACCATGCTGTTTTTGTTACTGTAGCTCTATGGTATAATTTAAGGTCTGATATTGTAATGCTTCCTGCTTTGCTTTTCTGAGGATTGCTTTGACTATTCTGGGCCTCTTATTTTTCAAATGAATTTCATGACTGCTTTTTTTATTTCTATGAAGACCATCATTGGAATTTTCATAGGAATTGCATTGAATTTGTATCACAGTTTTGGTAGTATGGCCATTTTGACAATATTAATTCTGCCTATCCAAGAACATGGGAGATCTTTCCATCTTCTAAGATCTTCTTCAGTTTCTTTCTCTATTGTTCTGTAGTTTTCACTGTGAGTCTTTTACCACTTTGTTAGATTGATTGCCAAGTATTTTTTTTCTAGGCTATTGTGAATAGGATAATTTTCCTAATGTCTTTTGTAGGAGATTCATCATTGAGTTATAGGAGTATGATTGATTTATGGATGTTAATTTTATATCCTGCTACTTTGCTGAATTTATTTATAAATTCTAGAAGTTTTGGTGGAGTTTTTTGAGTCTTCTAAATATAATATTGTCAGCAAACAGATCGTTTGAGCTCTTCTTTTCCTATCGTATTCCTTTAATTTCGTTCCCTTGACTAATTTCTTTGGCTAGTGTTTCAGGGACTATGTTGATTAGGAGTGGTGAAAGTGAGTATCCTTGTCTTGTTCCTGTTTTTAGAAGGAATGTTTTCAGTTTTTCTCCATTCAGAATGATGTTGGGCTGGATTTGTTGTATATAGCATTTACAATGTTGAGGCATGAGCCTTCCATCCCTAGTTTTTCTAGTGTTTTGTTTT